>JANTPM010000653.1:0-10719 GCA_025434745.1 Erythroxylum divaricatum
TCTCTCTTTAACAAACTTCATTATATTAATTGAAAAAATCAATAGCAAAATTTATAGTTAAGGTTCCAAGATTTTGTGTAATGTTGGATTAGCTTATTAATTATAATTTAAACTCTGTTAATTTTATTTAGGTTGCTCTTACGACCTTTCCTGGTAATATCATTAAATCCATTGATACGATCAGTAGCAACTTCCTTTGGTTAGGAAATGATGAGGCTTATAGAAGAGTTAGAATTCATTGAAGAGGGTTATGTTTACCAAAATACAGAGGAGGTCTTAGGATAATTCCTCTTAAAATAATGCTTTCAAAGAGATTAGGGAGGCTAATAGCTAATAAACAAGCTTTGTGGTACAAATAGATTCATCATATATACATCAATAATAAGAGAATTTGGAGCTTGAAGATTAAACCATCTTTAGCATGAACCTTAAGAGCTATTATAAAAAGAAGGGACTTGTTCAGGAATAACTTTGTCTCTATTATTGGAAATGGTATATCAACAAGCTTCTAGGTTGATAATTGACTTTCAATTGGAGCCCTAGACAACTTACATAATGATATCTCTCTCAAGCGATTACTTCAACAAGATATGACAGTTGTTGAAGCCTTATCAAACAAGCAAATATTTAGGAATAATTTTATTCCCAATTCTCTCTATTTAGGGATCATCCAAATATGCTTCATTCATAAAAATGATGGCATCATCTAGAAACATACTAGGAATGACTTTTTTTTACTAATCATTAATGTACAATGGTTCTACAAGGCAATCTTGGCATAATCCTTGGACCAAAATTGTATGGTTTAAACATCTACATCCTCATGCATCCTTTGTATTATGGATGGCTATGAAAGACAAAGCACCAACTGTTGACAAGATGGTGAAGTACTTAAACATTATCAATTGGTGCATACCTTGTAAAAAGTCTTAAGGAAAGTACTAACCATTTATTCTTTCAATATGAATTGGATACATCTATATGAAGATCACTATTACACAAATTCGATATCTATAATGCTCTAGATGATTGGAATCCTATAAAAGCTTGGTGCATAACTATATAGCATCCTAACATTACATTCAAGTGGTGCTTCTGTTTGATACTCTCATTTCTTGTCCAAGCTACATGGGATGAAAGAAATAATCACATTTTTCATAATAGAAGCTTGACTAAGGAACAATTTAACAACAAGATACTTCAATAGATTAGATGTCATATCAGTTTAAACAAATACAAACTTCAAAGTCTGGGCTATTGTAGCTGAATATGGAATGTGTAGTCTGTAATTCATGGATATACTAGTTTTATAAGTGGTTGAACTTATTTATGTAATAGTTGTTTTCTTCTGTATGGAGACACTTGTGTAGTTTTTCTTTTTGTAAATCTATTTATACTACTCAATTGCATTTAATGGATTAATTTACTACCTATTTCTAAAAAAAAATATTGACACTTAAATTTATGTTTGGCCATCTAGATTTAGTCTTAAGAATTCTATGAAAAATTGAAAGGAAAGCTATAATACATACATTGGTAAAAATAATATTCTAGATCAACCAATTCTACATTCAAATTATTTTTAGAGTCTTTTTAGGGCAAGTTTAGGTTTTCTTATTTCCATCCTTACAAAGTTAACGTTCCTAGTAAATGTTTTTTGAACCCTCTATGTCTTACTGCTTTTCAATCCCTAGCAGATGCTCAGGAGAAACATGTAGACTTGGGGTAGTGCTCCGATTTAGAGTTCCCTTTTTTACCCTCTAAAACTCCATCCTAGTCCAATCCCTCTCTAGCATCTCCAACTCCTTCCTCCCAAGAGATATGTGAAGCTTTAAGGCCCAAACATCCCCATAATCACAGTTGCAAAAATAGTCTTAGGGGACTACACTTCCTCCCTATTTCATTATAATCCTCTTAAAACTAGAGATGGACTAATGATAATGTCTCCCTTATTATACACACTAAAGCACGAAAGGCTAGATATTTACTAGACATAATACTCAACAAAGACCATCTTTTCTTTCCAATTCTCCATTAAAGCTCTAGCATATGAGATTATCAAAATGGAGCCACAACATTTTATCAAGCTTCCTATTTTCCTTAAAATGTGGAGATTAAAGATCAAACTTAAAGATATCTAACGGAAGCAAGTTCCCATCTGGTTAACTTCCACCAAATCTCACTTGAATATTGGTCTAAAGAATGGTTGAGCTTACCTACTAATGATATTGGAAAGCTTGTATACATAGACAAGGCTATCTTTAAGAGATGTCATATTTGTTATGTCAGATTGTGCATTAAGGATGATGTGTCTAAGGAACGCCTTATGGAGGTTCGACTATTCTGCTTAAGGTAAGTTGACAAGCTAATGGAGGACTTTATCAAAATATCCTATTAGTGTAGACTCTCCCTCTCCCACCAAGGAAAGTTGTGGTGTCTTATGGGTAGAAACTTCATAAAAGGTGACTATGTAGAATTATTAAATAAGACATAGGGACAAGAGGAGCAAGTAGCTTTATAGGATCAAGCTCAGTTTGATCAAACCTCACCTGGAATTACAAAGGTTACCCCTTTAGTAGAGTCAAATAAAGAAAATGAGGAGAATAAGTAAACACTTCTCGAGGAACAGGCTCAACTGGATCATACCTTACTTGGAAAGATAAAGGTTATCCCCTTTGATAAAGACAAATAAAGAAAATGATATGAATATATTGGGATTAGAAAACCAAAATATGGTTTCATTTCCAAACGAGGTAATTCCTTCTAAGCCTTCCATTGAGAAACCGTCATCTGATAAGTTCCCTATACATTTCTTATATGGTTATAAAATATTGGAAAGGATAAAATTTGGGCATAAAGAAAAAAAATCCCCTAGTTCCCCCAATTATGCCAATATTAGCAAGGAACACCAAAGATATGAATAACCTCAAAAAGAAGTTACTTATAGCTAAATTTATAAACATAATCGCACTTGTGATCTTTGGATTTCTTAAAATTAGATTAAGGCTAAAGCCTTGCTCTAAAGTCTAGTTCCTTCAAAGTATATAAGGTATTGTCAGTAACCATAATCATCAGCTTATTGCTAGAATTATGGTAGCCTATAGCCCAAATTTGGTCACAATTTTGTGTATACACACTTCGGTGCAAGATATTCATATACAAATAGAGATTGAAAAATTAGAAGCTAGTCAAATCATCTTCATCCATGCATCAATTTATTCATTTAAAAGGGACCACTACAAAAGGAGCTCTTTGATATCAAATCTTCTATTAATTTCCCTTGGTTAATTTTTGGTGACTTTAATTGTACATTGTTTGCTTTTTAATTTAAAAGTGTAAGATACAACTTTAAACAAAGTAAGGACCTGATTTCTTGCATTTCTATTATTAAGGTCACTAATCTTAATTATTAGAGTAATAGGTAGGATGGTGAATGGTCTACTTGAAAAAAACCAAGGCTATCCCATTAGTAATGGTCACTTTCATAGCAGTTTATGCTCTGATCATGATACAATTATAGTTATTAGACTATTGGAGAAAAAAAGGAGGACATCCCCTTTAGAATTTTCAATAACTTGCTTTTAAGGAAGGTTTTAATGTAGTTGTAAGTGGTGTTCTAAATCTTCTAGTTTAAGGGTACAACTTTTACCAAATCTTTAGGAAAATTCAAGCTATTCAATTGGAGTTCAATATAGATTGCATCTAATTTATATCCCTAATACTATAACGATTGTTTAGAAGGCAAAAGAGGTCTATATTTTCATCACAGAGATTATATAAGGAAGTCATTAGAAAAGGAAACTTTAAACTCCTTTACAGAAGTGGTGTAGATTCGTAACTTAATCATTTTAAAAATTCAAGAATTGTATGTTTGAAGCGGGGGGATTCAATTTCCATTGTTTCTATAAAAATATTTTATCAAGGAGGAATAAGAATAACATGATCTCTTTGCAAAATGAGATAGGAGTTTGGGTTACTAATTAGAAAGACCTTCTCATTCTTATAAAATAATACTTTATTAATATTATAGGAGTTACAATGATATCTGAGTAGTCCTTTTCACGTATGAGTGATGTTGTTCCTAACCTTATAACTAAGTCATATTGTAATCTCCTATGTGGATCCATCACTACTAAGAAGATTGAAAGAATAGTACTATTGACCCAATCAAATCCCCTGACTTTGACGGTTTTAATGGGTTTGTCTTTCAAAAAGCTTAAACATTTATAAAAAAAAAGGATTTATATGATGTTATCATGGAATTTTTCTCAAACTCTAAGGTGTTGAGGGTCTAGAATAAAACCTTGCTATATTTAATTCCTAAGTTTCTTGTCCTTCTTCTCTAAAATACTATAGACCAATTTCCTATTGTAGCTCCTTCTATAAGATTATTTCTAAGACATTTACAGATAGGCCAAATCAGTTTTACCTAACCTAATCAATAACTCTGAAGTTGCATTCAATGATGATAGAAGTATTGTTGAAAATATTCTAATTGCATAGGATTTATTCAAGTATTACCATCTTAAGAGTTATGGGAAAATTTTTGCACTAAAAGTGTATATGCATAAGGCTTTTAACACTCTCGATTAGAGTTTCCTTTTACAAGTTCTCGCAGCTATGGGTTTTCCTAAGTTGTTTATCTCTTGTATTCAAACTTGCATAACCACGACATCTTATTGTGTAATGGTGAATGAGGAATCAAAGCTATGTTCTAAGGGGTTAGAGACTTAAGCTAAAGGGATTCACCATATCTATATAGTTTCTACCTAGATTTATTAAAAGAAATATCAATACATAGAGGTGGTTCAAGTTTTATAGGAAATTTGCTCAATTGTAAATTTCTCATCTCATTTTAACTAATGAGATCCTTTTTTTGTTATAAAAATAGATCATCTATCCAATACTAAATGGAATCTTAAGGAATTCAGTAATTTATCAAGTCTACACATTAATAAGAAGAAGAGTTCAATGATTCTCTTTAAGGACAATGAACATGTATTTTTGGAATTTGAGAGGATTATTGGGATGACTACTCCTCTATTCGTATACAGTACTTAGGAGTGCATATCTCTTCTAAGAAACTTTTCTTCCAGATTTCTAAGTAATTTTCAATGTTATTAGGAATCTAATAGGGATCTAGAGGAACAAAGTTCTAACATTCTCTACAAGATTGCAGATGATCGCAATTTTGAACAATTAGGTTACATATTGGGCTTCTCATTTCATGCTCCTTAAGAAGATATTAAAGAATATAGAAAAGTTATTTAATCTGAATTTTTGTGGATTATTAATTTAAATTTAAAACCTTATACTAAGGTTCCTCTTACCTAAAAAAGAGGGAGGATTGAGAGTCTTATCTCTCTAGATTATGAAAAAAAATGGATTAGCAAAATGTATATGGAGAATTTTTGCAAAGAAAATTTCTCTTTAGGTTAAATAGGTATATGGCCATCATTTAAGAGGCATGAATCATTGTCGTGCTAAGGTGAGAGTTAACTCTTCTTAAAGCATGCACCAGACTTTTAAATTGTATTCAACCTCACATTAAGATTTACATAGGGGATAGTTCTTCCACATCTTTATGGTTTGATAATTGGAGCCTCAGGGGCCTTTATATCATCTTTCTAACTTTAATTATCTAAGATTTTTCTTCCTAACTACACCTTTAAAGGTATTATTGTATGTCTAGCTATGACTAAAAGCTGACAACTTTTGATAAAATTAAAACCTCTAATCGAGCTATTATAAACTCCAACAATAATTTATGTAATCTGTGAGAAAATTTTATTAATCATCTTTACTTTTCATGCTCCTTCTCGTGTAACATATGACAAGATATTCTATGGAGATGTAGAGTCTTCAGCCCCCTTTTTGACTTTAAGGACATAAAGCATTAGATCCTAAAACCTCCTTATTTGGGCAATGTTGATTTTAAGTTTTTGTAGTTAGCTTTGGGATTCTTAGTCTAGTGTCTTTTGAGACAAAGGAACCTTAGGGTTTTCAAAGAGTAATCTAATGATAAGAGGGACCTTTAAATTACAATCATAAATTACATTACGAAGATCAACCTAGCTAGAAGAGCTAACTTGAAGTTATCTCAAAGAATGCTTAACAATAGGCTCATCTAAATTAATTTATTTCATATTAGACTTTAAATCACTACTTGTTTTGGTTTCCTTTCACTGTGATATACTAGTCCTTAATATAATTTAGCTCCTTTTTTCTTTTGAATTAATTGCTTCTTATATGCTTGACATTGTATATTACCTTAGGCTTATGTCTTGAATCAATATTGTTCGTTTAATTTTCAGGAAAAAATAAAAGTAAAAAAATGACATAGAAACAAAATAAGTCCATAATTGTTTGTATCTAAGAATGATAAAATTGCCCATACTAGCCTAGTCCATTATGATATCAATGGGCTTGAATCGTGTTGACCTAGTTTCGGGTCTACCTTTAGACTTTTTTTTTAAATTTTAGGCTTTATGTTAGACTTAGGGTTGGGTTGCTCGACTCAAAGGTTGAAATTTTAAGTAAAATGATGTTACTTAATGTTATATATATTTAATTGATTATTGTTCAAGTTCAGTTTAGTTTCAGGCTGCTCAAGCCTGATTTGGCTCGAGTTCAAGATGAGATCTTTATGCCTGATTAGACTTCGAGCTAGACCCATACCCAAATACAAAATTGTGTATTGAACGCAAATATGAGCTGGTCCAACTCAACCTGACATATTGCGAAACCTATTTGTATATAGTTAAGTCAACTATTTCCTCCCAACTTTTTTAAATTACCCCACTAGTGTAATTCCCTTCTTGGTATTTCCATTGCTACTTTTCTAATACCAATAAACTTGTGATTGCTATCTTAGAAGATTTTAAAATAAAATACAATTTAGTAAGTATATTTTATCTATAAAACACTAAATAAAAATTAAAGATTGAGTCATTTCAATTATCCTATATAATGTTAACATTGAATTTTAATACGATCATTCACTTTATAGTTTAATTTATTAAATATTTGATTATTAATACATTAAATTTAATGCTTTTCAGATATTAATTTTTGGCTAATTCAAAAATAAAGTCTCTTTCGTAGGGTTGGGTATTAAATTCTCACATTAAATAAGAATATATAGGTGTTATAACTTATATCTATTTTTATTTTCGGTAAATGGTTTTGTAAAACTTAAATTTATACTGTTATTGAATTAATCTAAGGGTAGGCTCTTATTAATGGGGTTACAATTGACCTTCATAAGTATTGTTGAGAGGATTTTAGTCGAAAGGTTTCAAGAATAGATCGCAAAAAAATAAAAAAGGAAAGAAGATCCGGAATACGTAATATTCTATAAAAGCCAAAGTCAAGATTGTTGTTGGGTCATCTGCCAAGCGATTCTACAAAATTCAAATTTAAGTTACATTGGCTGTAAGAACGTAGGCCATTAACATGTCTAATCGATGTAGCCTTTCCTCAGGACAGCTAGATGGAACCTTTAGAATTCGTAATGTATTGGAAAGCTTCAAAATCAAGCCATGCCATAATATAAGTACTCACTATGAACCGCTATATTGGGTAATGCATGTGGTTTTGGACCATAATCTCTTTAATGAATTGGAGCTTTAATGTTATTGCAAGCTACCCTCACACTGACCAGAGAGGGGAAAAAAAATAAAAATAAAAACTTTACTGGTAGAAGTTCTATTGTTTAGGCTTTAGATTAGGTTTTAAGTATTTCTCAGAGAGATATTAATTCATTTTTTAGAAAAAGGATATGGTACATAAAATGAAGAAATGATAGCAAAACAAAGAGAAAATTTCAGGAGTATGGTAAAGCGAACGTTATGAAACTGTAGACAAGCAAGTGAAGTAATGGTAAACATATAAGCTCAAAAAACCAAAACAGGGGAACTACAACCAAGGGACGATTATTGATCCAACATACATACTGACTTGTTAAGACAATTTTATGCACGGTTTAACAATAATTATTAATAAATCAAAAAATAAAAAATTGCAATCATGCATGCATCTCACAGAAGTAGATACGAGAAAACGGCATGGAGGTTGGCATGAAGAGAATATCTACTTACGTTTTTGGCAGCAGTACTAAACGCCTCCCTGTGGCTAATCTTCTGATTACTGGCTTTAATTCTTTGGATCTCTTCTCTGCATGGAACAATTCAATCGTTCCATAACTAATCAGTGTCTGTATATAAAAGTGTGTGTGGGTATCTTTTATATATATATCAATAATGATTATATATTTGGGACATAATTAATTATTTTAACTTACAAGATAATCACGGATGTTTTTGTTTTGTTAAATACTTTATGAGATAAAAACTTATGTAATAGATATACTTTACAAATAAAATTACCGTAAGACCATAATTATAATACTCATATTAATTATATTTATATATATATTATCACATATATTTTATCATTTTATGTGTACATCTAATTAATTATGTTACAAATATACAATTAAGTGATTGGATATAAAACACAAGCAAATATAAATTTCTTTTAATTACAACCTAGAGAACAATATAACACAACTGTATAGCTATTGAAAAAAATTGGAACGTAAAGCACAGTATTACTTTATAAATTGATTGTATGCTGAAGGTGCTCGATGCCTCTTTTTGGGAGCTGAAAAGGGAAAAATAAACACAACATTTGACAATAGTTCCAGCTTATATAAGCTAATCAAATGAAAATTTCTAATAAAAGTTGCAAAGTTTAAGGGTACGTTACTCACGTTGATTTACTACCCTTTCCTCGTTAACATCTGTGACTGTGACTGCTGATGTTCTTGCCATCGTCTTCTTCCCGTTGCAAGAGGACCTTACGCCAACTCTGAATTCCGGTAAGGTAGAAGTTGGAAACTGTAAAAACATTTGAAATAAAGTTGACCTTTAAGTGCAAGTTGTGGTTCAAATTAAGCAAATAACTCCCTCAAGTCCCATCCCATCTTCCACTACCCAGGAAGCTCGAAAGAAGACCAAGTTTGGACGGTCTAGGAGAAAGGAATCAAATGAATGGAAAGTACTTCACGATAGAATGTCTTAATTAATTAATTATTCAAAGACAAAAGAGGGAAGGAATAACACCTACACCTTTTCATGTGTCTGTGGTAATTTGAACTTTACAGGTCCTAAAAAGAATTAGAATTTGTGACCAATTGACTCTCAAAATTTTAATGGAATATTTTTATGTATTTTCTATTTTCAAATCATTATTGTAATATTGTAATATCACAACTGCATTTCTCACAACTACATTCCTGTTGTTCACAATTGTCATAATTACCTAGAATTGTAATATAATATGCAGTATGTAACCTAAAATTTTACTTTCAACAAATTTTTATATTTCCCCTTAACCCACATCAATTCATTACCAAATAGAAAAAGAGAAACAATTCACAAATTACCCATATATATATATATATATATATATTAGGGTAATTAAGCAGCAGACATAGTTAACTAAGTTCATTACGCAAGCATAACTACTTATAAAAACGTTACAATGGAAGTTGATATATATCAAACATTACAAATTTGAGTAAATATACTAAAAACAAGTCGAACATCAAGCTTAACGTCAAGTAAAACACCAAAAATAATGACAAGTGAAGCATCATAGGTGCTAATGGCAAGTGAAACATCTTAAGAGCTAATGAAAAGTAAAATATCAAGCCTAATGATAAGCAATACACAACAAAGCTAACACATAGTAAAGTGACAAATTAACAAACTTCTATAGCTATATTTCCTTATGAAACAAAAAGCTTATAATATAACATACCTACATATTTTCAAATGTACATAATTTCTAACAAAATGCTCACAATACAATATACCTACTTAACATTATGTTTCAAAGTGAAAGCTTCAACCTGAAAACATGCCTACAATTGAAGCTTAGGAGGCTATTAATAGGTACATATCAAATCTCTTTAGCCTTATGGTTAAGAAAGAACTTAAACACCTAAGATTTTCTCAGCATTTGCATAGGATAATGATAATTGGCATCCTATGCACTCACATGCCAGTATAAAAAGCAATCAGTATTTTCAAGAAAAAGGACTTTGTTCATATTCATTTTTCTCACTAAACATTTTATTTTCTCTCTCTTACTTTACTAACTTGTATGTTGGAGGTCAAACATCGAAAACACTTCCAGATTAGTTCTACACATTTGTAGGGAGGAATACTATTCCAGACTCATTCAAATTCTTCAACTCACTACAACAAGTCTAATCTTCAATGTTTGAACCCAAATTAGACCAAAAAATTCACAACGTACAAAAATTACACTATACAATAAGTCAAATGGATTTCTTTATATCTAAGGTATCTGTAATTCTGAGCAACTATTATATTTTTATTTTTTTCGTTAAATATAGTAGTAAACTTCAAAACTTTTATGTATCCTAAACATTTTCTTCAGCTTTTCTATATTACATTTTCTTGCAGCTCAGTTGCGACAGTAAAAAGTTTTATGTATCCTAAACATTTTCTTCAGCTTCAAAACATTTTCTTCAGCTTCAAAACTTTTATGTATCCTAAACATTTTCTTCAGCTTCAAAACATTTTCTTGCAGCTTAGTTGCGACAGTAAAAAGTGTTGCAATCTGCCTCGTCCAGAGCTGCAACATGAGTAAATTTTGGTTTAGTTTACTCATGTTGCAGCTCTTGAC
>JANTPM010000765.1:0-10712 GCA_025434745.1 Erythroxylum divaricatum
CACACTTGAGAGTGTTCGGATGCCAATGTTTTGCCTTAGATAAAACACCCAACAAGACAAAGCTAGATCCTAGATCCTTTAGATGCATTTTCCTAGGCTATATGCCAGATTACAAAGCTTATCGAGTCATGGATATCAATACAAAAACCATCTTCAGCTCAAGAGATGTCACATTTCATGAAAGTACTTTTCCTTTTGTAAATACGCCTACAGGCACTAATCCTAATCACTTACCCCTTTTTCCCCACAACACAGTAGATAATGAAGATATGCAGATAGTAGCCCAAGAAGACATGCCAGAATTGCCTACCTCACAAAACATTGAACCCACACCAGAACTTACAGCCCCTCAATCTCAACCAAACATACCTATCAGTCAAAGTACAACTATAAACAACCATGTGAGGAGAAGCCAAAGAACCCACACTCTACCAAAATACCTTGAAGATTACATCCATCAAGCTTCAGCTCATCAATCCACTTCTGCCCTCGATAATACTAACAACATTTTTAGTTTTTTAGGTTCTGCAGAGACACCAGAAGACAAAGAGTCAAAATTCCATGTTACACACAACCCAAAATACAAAGAATTCATGGGGAATGTATCTGCTGTTTTTGAACCTATGTCCTATGAAACTGCAAGCAAGTCAGAAGATTGGGTGGAATTTATGAATGCACAGTTAGAGGCTTTAGAGGACAATCAAACTTGGATTCTCACAGAGCTGCCTAAGGGGAAGAGAGCAATAGCATCAAAATGGGTTTACAAGGTCAAATATAATTCAGATGGTACGATTGACAAACTGAAATCAAGGCTGGTGGCAAAGGGGTTCAACCAAAGAGAAGGGGTAGATTATTCAGAGGTTTTTGCACCTGTAACACGGATTGTGACAATAAGAACATTCCTAGCTATAGCTACAATGAAGAACTGGCCTATACTGCAATGTGATATAAATGATGCATACTTACATGGACACATAGAGGAAGAATTGTATATGTTACCACCACAAGGTTACAAGAAGGCAAAGGAGGGACAAGTTTGCAGACTAAAGAAGTCCATTTACGGACTTAAATAAGCAGGCAGACAGTGGCACAAGGAATTGACAATGAAGCTCAAACAGTTGGGATTCAAAAAGTCAGAGGCAGATTACTGCTTATACACCAAAGGCCTAGGTTCTAGTTTCATTGCTATCATCATCTACGTGGATGATATCCTCATCACTGGAGCAGAGGAAGACCATCTAATCACTGTTAAGCAAGAGCTCGACAAAGCTTTTACAATCAAGGACCTAGGGTATGCAAAATTCTTCTTAGGAGTCGAGATAGCCAAATCAGAAGTGGGAATGACTCTCAGTAAAGTACATATGGGATCTCCTACAAGAGACCAGCACGCTTCACTGCAAGCCATGCGTGACACCTATAGTACCAGGAAGGAAACTTACCATCGATGAGGTGGAGCTTCTCAAAGACCCAGAGTACTACAGGAGAATCGTTGGAAAGCTACAATAACTGAGCTTCACGAGACCGGATCTCACCTACATCACACAGCAACTAAGTCAGTTCATGAAAGTACCGAGACAATCACACTGGGACGCTATCAAACACGTACTCAAATACCTCAAAGGAACACCAAACCAAGGATTATTTTACGCAGCAGACTCAGATCTAGGACTCACCGCATACTCAGATTCTGACTGGGCAAGTTGCGTCTTCAACCGACGATTCCTAACCGGCTTTTGTGTGTTCCTCGGTAGATCTCCCATCTCCTGGAAGACAAAGAAGCAAACCACAGTCAGTCGGTCCTCAGCGGAGGCATAGTATCGAAGCCTAGCTTCAACCACATGTGAGCTCAAGTGGATCGTTCAAATCTTGAGCTATTTTCATATACAAAATCAAGACCCCATACCTCTATTTTGCAATAGCCAAGCCGTGATTCATATCTCCAGAAACCTCATCTTCCATGAACGTACCAAGCATCTGGAGATAGTTCTTCATCTAGTTCGTGACGCGACGAACCTAGGGTTCATCTGTCTTCGACACATCCAAAGTCAGCAACAAGTAGTCGACTTACTTACGAAGCCCCTTACCGCACGTGCCTTCACTAATTTACTTCTCAAGTTCGGATCCGTCGTTCTCTCCGGAGCTCCGACTTGAAGAGGGGGTGTTAAATGACAGAGATAATTTTGCCCCATTAGATTTCATCTTCAGGTCATGGGCCACAATGCTTAGAGTCTTCTCTTCCATGGGTTGGCCACATCAGCAAATATTCCTGCAAAGGATTGAAGCATCGAATATCCTCTTTTATTCTCCCATTCATCCTTTTGTACAGTTTTCCTTAACCGCCTTTTCCCTTAGCTGTACAGTATCTTTTTCTGTTACAAACAGATACTGACCTAGCAAATAGGGCAAATAATGTTAGTATAAAAGCCCCTTCCTGTACACACCGAAAAGCATGAATGAAATATACTTGTTTCATCATCTTACCATATATCTTTTCAAGCCTCACGCGTGTCCTTTGGAGCAAACGACATTGTCAGAATGTTCCTCGACAGAAAATATGCACCAAAGCTCACAACCTGCACAATTAAGGTCAGAGTACTCAATTTTTTTTTGTATACAAAGGAAAAAAAAACAAGTCCAAAACAGGCTAGTTAGCACATGGTTCGGTGATACAACGCCCCGTGTTGATCTCTGTGGAGGAGCGGTCGGTCGAATGTCTAATCTAAAATACAATCGAGGGGTTGTTTGTCTACATTTACATTTTTTGTTTTTTGTTTTGTTTTTAAATTTAGTAAAAAAATTTGTTTATTCAAAATTTTAATTTTTAATTTTTAATTTTGATTTTAACTTCTTTTAGTTTTTAGAATTTAAGATAATCACAAAAAGTTTTTAATTTCTATTTTTAATTTAATTTGTTATTTATTAAATATATTATTTAGTTATTTAATATATTAATTATTAGCTAGGATTATGAATAATTTTATTTTATTTAATAATTTACTTAATTTTGTAATTAAACTAAATAAGATTAATTTAATAATTATTAAAAAATATAATTAAATTTAAAATATCTTAGAATGTATAATTTTAAATAAATTTTGATTTAAAACTTTAAATAATTTTTTTATTTATAAATAAATTTTAATTTAAAATTATTTGTTTTAATAAAATTAAAATAATTTTATTAATAATTTGCTAATAAATATTATAAAAGAAATTAAAATAATTCTATTTAAATAAAAGTTTTATCTTTAAGTTTTATCTAATATGTTATTATCATTAGTAATAAAAATAAAATATATTATATTAAAAACTAAACAGATTTTTTGTTTTTATTTAAAAACATAAATTAAAAATTAAAACTACAACAAAAAAGAAATAGAAGTAAATGGTTTTTAAACTGTTTAATTTGACATAATCATACATCTCGAATTTAAATTTTAATTAATTTGATTTTTTATCCAAAATTTTAATGAAACTTTTCCAAAAAAATTACAAAATATTGACTACAATTTCAAAGCCTATTTTACAAGTGAATGTGACGTCATAAACCCTCATAAAATACTAAATTTTAAAAAAATCAAACTTAATAGCAAACTTATTAAAGAAAAGATTTAAAGTTTAAAGAATCAAATAGTATTAAACCGTTATAAAATCATAATATAATAAATAAGGATTAAAAATTATGAAAATAAGCATAAAATATAGTATAAAATAAATTTTTTATTGAAATTGAAAATACACTAATAATTATTAATATATAATAAAATAATGATAAATCTAATAATTTAAACTAATTTTGAATCTAATATAAAATTTAAATAATAATAATAATTTATATTTCTTTATTATCATTTATTTAAACATTTGTAAATTTTAAAATATATTTTAATATCCTTTAAACATACTTTTTTATAGTTTTAATTTTTTAACACATTATTAAAGTATCTTAAACAATATTACTTACATATATTAATTAATAATTCGGTTTATTAATCAAAAATAAAATAGAGTGTCAATGACAATTTATGGAGCCCCACATATTTAAATAACTGACACATTATTTCAAATAATGGACTCCAACTATTAAATGACTATAACCATTTTTCTGAAAAAAGCTGATATCTTTTTATAAGAAATTGACTAATTTTTTATTTAACTACCCAGTTTTTCTTGTAGAGGTTATAAATGTAAACTAAACCTAAATACAAATTGGTTCGTATTTATTATGGTCGGGTTGACTGGTTCAATCTAATTTTTCAATCATTGTAAAACATTATAAAATAGTGTTAAAATTTCCTATTTAGCTCAGTTATTAATGTGATTCTTAATTATTGCAATTTTCCATTTTTGAAATACCCATTTTGTCCCCAATCTTTTCGGTTTCTAGTTCAATTCACTGTTGTCTATCTTTTTCTTAATTAGATGCAATTTCCTATAACAACGTTAAATTATCTTAAACAAAACCTTGTCAACCACCACCGGTGCAAAACTCCGGCAGGTGACATAAACGTTAACATTGATGATGCTATACCATCCTAAACCGGCTGGTTCACAGCTTATGAGACAGGATATGAAGTGAGAATTTTACGAAACTCACAGCTAGTATAAATGGTTGTCCTTATAAACCCATATGTTAGAAAATATATAAAATCAATTAAGTTTGCCTCACACAACAGCTTAAGTTATTGTGGTGAAATGGTCACTTAATATGATATCAGAGCCTCTATGACTAAATGGTCATGAATTCGAATCCTACTACCCACCTATTTTAATTAAATTAAGCACAAGGTAAAGTAGACCTGTGCAAGTTTCAAGTCCAAAGGGCTTTCACTTGAGGGGGTGTGTTAGAAAATATATAAAATCAATTGAATTGGCCTCATACAACAGCTTAAGCTATTGTGGTGAAATGGTCGCTTGACACCGTCTTTCAGATTGATTAGTTTCGCTATTTCATCTACATAAGCATCATCTCCACCAGGAAACATAGTCCCACCACCGGGAAACCTCAAACGTTCACCCTCGAATCGGACCCAATTCTGATTCGTCTTCTCGATTGTCAACTGCTTATGTGGCACGTTGGCGAACCACACGAAGTCTCTACTCTTCGGCCACCGAAACGGCACCTTGTAGCCGAACGGAGCTGGGACACGAAAATGCAAGAGCTCGTCTCTTCCGAGGCAGTGTCTCTCTCGGTATACCAGCCTGTCTCTGTCGAATTTGAGAGACCTCTGAGCGTCCTCGCATGGGGTGTAGTCGACGAACTTGGGGTCGCATCGCGGGAGGTGGAAAACATGCCCAGTCAGAGACGGATTGTCCGAGTGGTAATGATGTGCAGTGAAGTCGAGAGTGGTGGTGTTGGAGAGTAGTGAACGGCAGGCGATGAAATGATCAGAGGTGGTAACGACTGTTGCCTGTTGGAACATTGCCACGAAGATCTTGATAGAAACCTATCATGTAAAAGACAGCGCAGAGAATTGTGACGACTGTGACCTTGTAAAGACTGGATTTTCTGATCCAGGAGGTGATATTACACGTTGACTGTGCCATTACAATTACAGAGAACCTCCAAAACCATGAGAGGAAGATCAAGAGACAAGAAAAAGAGATCAACAGACAAATGTTTGTTAGTGTTTGTGAATGGTTCTGTCGGATTCTAGTGGGGCTGAGCACTGCTGTTTGGATCCATGAGATTGATCGATTCTGGATCAGATATACCTGTAAAATAACAAAAGGCACGCTGGGGGTTGATTTCCGGTAGGCCCCTCCGACGCTCAAGTCAGTTTCTGTGAGAGCCTTTGGTAGCTAGTGAGTAGTAAAAAGTAGGGTTATGGGAATCGTACATTTTTCATGATGAGATAATAAATTTCTATGATTTGCCCGTAAGAATTAGGTCAGTCTCCAAAGGATGGGCTGATCAGCCCATGCGCCGTTCTGAGTCTGGGCTTGGGCCTAACACGACTGACCCAACCATAAGCCCCCTACTCCTCAATTCTGACCAAGGGGAGGGGTCGAAGGAGTACAAAAGGATCGTGCAGCTTGTCTGTATGACAGCTCATGATAGGCCCGATCGGTCGGACATCAATACTTAGTGCGTGGCGACTCGAGGTAAGATCGACTGATCGAGGGTGGAGATATGACCGACCGATAGGAAGTAGGCATAAGATCGACCGATCAAGCACGGGCGCCTAAGCGAAATAATGAATTTAATCATTACTAACGGCGAATGTCCTCTGACAGGTTTTCGAAATTTGAAACGAAATGTTTTTAACTGCTGCGCCGCTATAGTAACTGATAACCCTAATTTGCACGACCCAGATTTTGCCGCGCGTCCAAGCTCCATCGGTACGGCTGCTTGGTATCTTGTTATGAATGCTCGGGATTGACACACCTCTTCACTTTCTGCGTGCTCGATTCTTCAATTTTCGTTTCCTCTCTTCTTTATCTCCCTGTTTGCAGTCATAAAAATTTCCTTCCTCACCGTCAACCAAATCCCTAGTTCCAGTCTCTAAACTAGGTATGTCCTTCTTTTCCTCGTCTGTAAGTGTGATTTTCAGTGAACATGTCAACTAGCTCTAGGAACGAATCTAGCTCCCCCTCTCCTTCTTTGTTGCCTCCTCGCCAGCCTTCACCACCGGCATCCCCGAGTCCTAGTGGGGAAGTAAGTATGGTTCTGATGGAGCTCCATCGAAAACTGGTCACTGAAGAAGCTTTACAGGTTGTTGGGTTGTTGGAGTCAGCGGCGGAAGCGGTGGAGGTGCCGGAAGTCGGCGGAAATGAGGCGTCGAAGTTAAGGGGGAATGAGGAAGTCGGAGCGAGTGCTCGGAAGGATGGGCAAATCATTGAGAAACCACCGAGCGACCCTTCGAAGATGACCGAAAGGGAGCTAAATCAGTCGGTTATTAAGCATAATATCCCCTCGTCTTGGGAGCCTAGGCTGGCTAGCCAGAACGAAAGGATTTATAGCAGTGGGTGTGGCTACATTACAGTGACAGAGAGCTTTTTCTTGGTCAGTGGTATGAGGTTTCCGTACGCTCCGATCATCGATGAAGTATGACGTGCCTACCACTTAGGGCCGAGCCAGATTCCCCTGAATGGATGGAGGTTCATCAATGGTCTGGCTTTGCTGTGTCATAATTTTGGGTGTCCTCCATCGGTCAGTGTTCTGCGGTATTTTTTAAGGATGAACCAGAGTTCGAGCGTCGGGGTCGGGATTCCTCACCTCCAGTCTAGGGATTCGAGATATCGTCCTACTGGAACAACATGATCAATTAAAGCGTGGAAAACGAAGTACTTCTTCGTGAGGCCCCCAGGATCTACTTTTGAACCTTGGCTGTGGAGGTATCCCCTGGCCGAGCGATGGAATGACATTGCCGACCTACACCTTTCTCGGGAAGAATGGGAGGTGATCGATAGGATCAAGGCGCTCGGTCGATATTCTTTTGACAATCTCATTCTGGGGTATCATGGAGGGGCGTTAGCCAATGCCTTTTTAATCGATCCCCCTCCCTGAATTAGAGGGTTGGAAGAGGAGACTGCCCCTCCTGGTTGATTCCTCGTAGTTTATTTATCTGCTGCATTTACAAGTATTGATTTCGATTTCTAACTTGCTTCTATGATTGTGCAGCCATGATAAGGGTCCAAGATTTTGTCGGGTCTTCCCGTCCCCTAAAATCCAAAAGGCAAGCCAAGGGTAAGAGCTGAGGAAGGAGGCAGAGGCCAGTGAAGACGTTGCTCAGCCGGCGATGCCGGACCAGCCTGCAGCAGTTCTGGTCCTTCCGTCCACTGAGGACCGGACTGGCTTGTCAGTGTCGTTACTGGTCCAACCGATGAGTGCGGGCCGAGCGGAGTCGGAGGAGGAACAGATAGAGCTGCCACTCAAAAGAAAGAGGACCGCTCGGAGTGCTAGTCGATCGTCCAGTCAACTGGAGAGAAAAATTGGGGAAGAGCAAGCACCCCGATTGGATAAGGGCAAGGGGAAAGAGCGAGCTCCCAGTGGTAGAAAATAGAAGCCCGCGATCAGTCTTTATAAGACTATATCGCTTAGGGACGTCAACGTCACTCTGCTCATTGCCCAAAAGACTGTTCCTCCTGCGGACGAGAGGTTTTTGGATACGCTGAACAATAAAGAACTGATGGCTAGTCTCGTCCGCGACTGTGCCAGGGATATGACGTTCGCTTCTGCGATGTATCAACGTCTTGATCAGCTCGATGAAGTGAGGCAAACAATGGACCGGGAGGTTCATGACCTTTTTGAGCAAGTTAATACTCTAAGAGCTGAACTTGCAGAGGCGAAGGAGGGACAGGACGTCTTACGAGCTCAACTCTCTTCGTTGGAGGAGGAGAAGAGCATTTTGGAGGAGGAGAAGAGCATTTTGAAGGCTCAACTCACTTCGGGAGAGGAAGAAAGGGGCAGAATGGTTGCTTCCAGGGCCGATCTGGAGAGTGAATATCGAGTGTCGCAGCTCCGCATTGAGTGCCTAAGGAAAAAGGTGGTCGATGCCACTTCAAGGGTTCGACTGGAGGAGGAGCTTCGTTTGAAAGCCTTCCGAGAGTGTCACGAGGCGGTGACAGAGAAAATAAAGGTCGAGAAGAAAATGCTGAAGCTGCAGGCCTCTGTCAAGAAGCAAAGGATTGAAGCAATCAAGCGATGGAAAGAGCGATATTTACACGAAGAGTGTTTGGAATTTGATTGCGACTTTGCTATTTCCATATTGAGGAACTGCCATAGCGTTTGCCATCCTGACGAGTCGAGTATTCCTTCCTTCGAGGACTATGCCGAGCCAATGCTTCCTTCTGAGCTCGGTCTTTCACTTGAGGAGGTAAGAGGGATAGTTGAGAAGGAAAGATAGGTCCTGCCGGATGAGGCGCTGGACCTGAGCTTAGACAAGGAAGATGATGTCTCTCCGTTGTCTTCTCCTACTGATCCGGCTGTTGGCCCTTCTCCTGCCGATCCGGCTGTTGGCCCTTCCGCACCCCCCGAAGGATCAAAATGATTTTTTCCCCTTTTCAATGCTCATCTGGTCGGGTTTGTGGCTAGAAAGTTAATTCAAGGAAATAGATTTCTTTTATTTTTCATTACCACCTTTATTTGTCGTGTTGAAATTGAGCGATTTTTCCAAATAGCATGGTCGAATCTAGACAAGAGAACTTGGCCAAGCGATAGTGAGGCCGAGCGATCCAAGATTTTGTCTTGGCATCGCCTGGTTCCAAGATCTCGTCTTGACAATCTGGCCTAACGATATCGAGGCCGAGCAATCTAAGATCCTGTCTTGGCATCGCCTGGTTTCAAGATCCCATCTTGGCAACCTGGTCGAGCGATCCAAGATCCTGTCTTGGCATCGCCTGGTTCTAAGCTCCCGTCTTGGCAACCTGGCCGAGTGATCCAAGATCCTGTCTTGGCATCGCCTGGTTCCAAGATCCGGTCTTGGCAACCTGGCCGAGAGATCCAAGATCCTGTCTTGGCATCGCCTGGTTCCAAGATCCCGTCTTGGTAACCTGGCCAAGCGATGTCGAGGCCGAGCGATCCAAGATCCTGTCTTGGCATCGCCTAGTTCTAAGATCCCGTCTTGGCAACCTGGCCGAGCGATGCCGAGGTCGAGCAATCCAACATTCTGTCTTGGCATCGCCTGGTTCCAAGATCCCGTCTTGGCAACCTGGTCGAGCGATGTCGAGGCCGAGCGATCCAAGATTCTGTCTTGGCATCGCCTGGTTCCAATATCACGTCTTGGCAACCTGGCTAAGTGATTTCGAGGCCGAGTGATCCAAGATCCTATCTTGTCATTGCCTGGTTCTAAGATCCCGTCTTGACAACCTGACCGAGCGATGTCGGGGCCGAGCAATCCAAGATTCTGTCTTGGCATCGCCTTATTCCAAGATCCCGTCTTGGCAACCTAGCCGAGCGATGTAGAGGCCGAGCGATCCAAGATTTTTGCTCTTGGCATTGGTTCCAAGATCCCATCTTGCCAACCTAACCGAGCGATCCAAGATTTTGGCTCCGCATTGCTCGGTTCCAAGATCCCGTCTTGGCAACCTGGCTGAGTGATGTCGAGGCCGTGCGATGGTTCCAAGATCTTGTCTTGCCAACCTGGCCAAAAGTGGTTGAGGTCGAGCGATCCGAGATTAATCTTCTCAGCATCGCTTGGTTCCAAAGATCTTGTCTTGGCAACCTGGCCGAGAGTGGTCGAGGCCGAGAGATCCGAGATTAATCTTCTTGGCATCGCCAGGTTCTAAGAATCTTATCTTGGCAACCTGGCTGAGAGTGGTCGAGGCCGAGCGATTCGAGATTAATCTTCTCGGCACCGCCTGGTTTCAAGGATCTTGTCTTGGCAACCTAGTCGAGAGTGGTCGAGCCTGAGCGATCCGAGATTAATCTTCTTGGCATCGCATGGTTCCAAGGATCTTGTCTTGACAACCTGGCCGAGTGTGGTCGAGGCTGAGTAATCCGAGATTAATCTTCTCGGCATCTTCTGGTTTCAAGGATCTCGTCTTGGCAACCTGGCCGAGCAATGTGGACGGTAATCAGTTTGTTTTGTCGTTCTAGCTTATTTTGGTGAGGCTCTGTCTGCCGAGAAACTTGAAACCCTTTATTGATGATGATAAGGGGGTGGGCCGTTAAAAAACCTGACTGGCAAGGCCAGGAAAAAGGTACCCACTACAAATGCGTAAGCAGCAATACAGTACAAGATAAAGAAATAAATAAAACAAAGCTTATC
>JANTPM010000999.1:0-10692 GCA_025434745.1 Erythroxylum divaricatum
ATTTTGTAGGAGATGCACTTAATTACACACGAAGGCTACCATAAAAGCCTCCAGAGAATAAGATCGGTGTTCTTTTGGAAAGGAATGAGACGTGATATAAGGGAACATATTAAACAATGCGATACCTGCCAATGTCAAAAATGGGAAAATACATCACCATCAGGTCTTCTTCAACCTTTGCCTATTCCTACTCAGGTATAGATTGATGTATCCATGGATTTTATTGATGGTCTTCCAAAATCGAAGGAAAAATCAACAATATTTGTGATTGTAGATCATTTGTCAAAGTTTTCTCATTTCATTCCTATATCCCATCCATATACAACATCATCAGTAGCTCAAATTTTCTTTGACAACATATTCAAATTATATAGGTTGCCAAAGACTGTAGTTTGTGATAGAGATCCAATGTTTACAAGTACATTTTGGAAGGAGTTGTTTCATTTGCAAGGGATGAATTTTAACTTTACATCTTCTTACCACCCTCAATCGGACGAGCAAACGAAAGTGGTGAATTGGACGATAGAGATGTATTTGCGTTGTTTCATTGGAGACAAGCCAAGAGAGTGGGTTAGATGGATATCTTGGGCAGAATATTGTTATAATACAAGTGTTCACATATCTACCAAAAAGAGTCCTTACGAGATTGTCTATGGGAGGCTTCCTCCAACACTGTTGTCCTATATACCTGGAGCAACTCAGGTAGAATCAGTTGATAAGGAGCTTTACGATCGTCATAAAGTTCTCAAGGAATTGAAAATCCAACTACAGTTAGCTCAAAATCGTATGAAAAAATATTATGATGCACTCCACACTGATAAGAGTTTTGAAGTGGGTGAATTTGTTTATCTACGTTTGCAACCTTATAGGCAAATCTCAGCTTCACTTCGAAAAAATCTGAAGCTATCACCAATATACTACGGGCTATTTGAGATCATTGAAAAGGTAGGATTAGTAGCTTATAAACTCAAGTTCCATGATGGAGAAAGGATTCACCCTGTCTTCCATGTATCTTGCTTGAAAGAGAAGGTTGGAACTAATGTACGAGTGCAGCATGAACTCCCAACGTTATTGGAAAAGGAAGATGTTGTTTTAGCTTTACCATAAGCTATGTTGGATCAGCGAAGGCGAAAGCGTCACAAACAAGTTCTCGTACATTGGCAAGGGCACTCGCCAGTTGATGCAACGTGGGAAGACCTGGAGATAATAAAAGTCAGGTATCTAGAATTCACCATTGAGGGAAATGGTGGGGCATAGGAGGGGGGACTGTTACGTGGTTATGTATTTTGCAATTATCTTATCATTAATTAGTTGTTAAGTTTGTGGGGTCTTAGTCTTTGGGTAGAAGTTGTTATGAGTCCACTTCTTCAGGAAGCACATTAGCACCTTCATTATATTTAGGAATAAGTAGTTAAAATTTGTATTTAAGAGTCTTGTATGCCGATGGTGGGCAGCAGTTATTCTCAATCAGTTTAATGAAATTATGGAGGTCTAGTTTCCCTCGAATGAAACTACTGCGTCTCAAATTTTAGCTATCAGATAACATTATTTGTGAAGCCAGCAATAGTGGAAATAAGAAACATTCTCAACTCTCTCTAAAAACCAATCTTCCTCAAGTTCAAAGGCCAGTTACTCGATCAGTTACATTGGCACGTAGCAAAACCTTCCAATGCTATATATGGCTTCTGAATTCCTTCGACTATGCTCTATGTCTTTCCAAAGATTGACTCTTTTAAATGCAAAGTTTTCTGCATATATAAAAGCGATTGAAAACATAAATTAAAGTTTTTAAAGAATGAGTTATTACTAGTTGATATCTTAAATCATTGCCAAACCATTTTACTGGTCATGGATTAAGTGTACCATATTCCATGTAATGCTAAGCTTTCTATAACATTGTTTGAATTCATTATGAAAATGTAAGTTTTTATCTTTAAAATTTATAATATAAATGCTTTTCGTATCACTCTTATTTTTCATCTTGATTTTCGATGAATTAATCACACATATAAATATGAATTTTTTTGAAATATACAATAGGTAAATTTTAATATGCAAATTATAATCACTCATCTAAATAATTTAATTGATAATTTAAGAAACAAGCTTAACTAAGAAATTGTTATAAAATTTGTGTTAAAAATATAAAGATAATGAAAATCAAATAAATTTACAAAAAAAAAACACTTACAAGATAAATATGAATTAAAAAGACTTGTAATTGTTCTTTCACTTAATAATGTCTTTTACGAATAAGTTCTCTTTTTCCTTTTGAAAGAGACCAACAGCAAATGGATATTATTTCTTAATGAAAATCTTTAAATAGATTCAAAGCATACGATATTACATAAATCTTAATAACTCAAGTATAGTCCAGAACATGGATCTTGCTTTACCTTAGAGTTTATTAATTTATCATTTGAGTAATTTTAAAAATTTCAACACTCTTTTCTTCCAATGATGTTTATTAATATTTGAAAAAGTTTTAAATAGGGTGACATATAAATTCCAACCCGATCCAACTTGATATGATCCTCCGTAAATTTAATTGGTTAGATTTAAATTGATCTAATTTTATTTTAGAAAAATTTTCCTAAAATAACATTATTTTGAGAGATTTAAAGGAGCTTGAGCCAAAGGTTAAGAGTGTTGGGTCCAGTCTGATTGATGATGGGTCCAACTAGTCTTAACCTATTGTCATTCCTAATCTTGAAGAGATATTTTAAATTAAGCATAATGAATTCACAAACTTCAAACATTTTAACACATAATCACCTAAAATGGAATATGTCCATGAAATTTTGGTGGTTGATAAGGAACATTCAACATGCACCTTCCATGATTAAAAAAAAGATACTAATATACCATTCACATAATATTCATATAATTTTTAAGATGTTAGAATATGTAGGTGTCTTTTAAAAAGTATTAAAAGTATATAGGTGTCTTTTACACACATTTTAAAGTGTTTTTAATTATTTGAGCATCATTGTCTCGTATTAGTGGGAGAAAGCCTTTTTAGAATTATCAAGTGAGATATTTTGAGTTGTAAGATTTGGTTGGGACATTATCTTATTATACTTGAGAGTGTTTCAATTGAGATTAAGGTTCTTATTTACCGTGAAGTAAGATTATAAAAAGGTTCCTTTTTACTAAGAAAAGAGAGTACATCGGTTATTCTTCAACTTAAAAGAAGAATTATAATAGTATTCTAAGTAGGCATGTTGGATCCTGTTTTCGGAGCCCAACAATCGAAGTCATAAAAATGTGGGTGAACTCATTCTTATAACTTCAGAGCATATTTTGGGAAACTTTAAATCGGAATTTTAATTTATCATCTTAGGAAAATTTGTTCACCCTCGTCTTAACTTTCTAATGACACCAAAATCGTTCAATTTGATTCAAAAATCTAAAAGTTATAGCCCAAACATTTTTGGGCTGTTACTAAACTGAAACTGTACACTATACTCAAATTTCTCCCAGAAATTGAAAGTTTTAGAGTCCAAATTAAAATTTGAATCCTTCAGATAATTTATAGCTCTATGTCTCTAGTTTATGTAGAGATAATAATCATCACGTTTGGAACTCTACTGATTAAGATATCACCAAAATACTGAAGCATGTTCAGTAAAAATATCCAACTCATCCTCTTCCAACAGATCCCCTTACTTTGATTGAATTCATATTTTTCAAATTAAGTCCAAAAGCTATAAATTTTTTTGTAAAGATAGAGAAATGTGTTACTAATTGAATGCTTTAAAAATTAAGTCATTTTGAGGGCGGATGACAAAGTTATGGTCAAAAGAGTGAAAAATATTCAGTGAGGGGGAAAACCTACGGGTCGCGATTATGCTTAAGCACGATCGCGAGTTTTTGCGCTTTCCTCCTGTTCTTCTTCTTTCGACAACCCAACTTCTAAAATCCATACCTTTTGATGCATAACTCCAAATTTTGCAAACTTTATATCAATAGAAATCTAAAAGAAAGTCCTACAACTTCTATGAAGAACTTAAAAACAATTTATGCCTTTATAAGGGTCAAAATTTCAATCAAAATGGCTATATCGAAAGTTCCATCCTAAGCAGTATCCAAACTTATAATGATCATACTTAACAATTTAAAGATGCAATGCACGACCAAATGGCTCGAGGGGTCCTATGGTACGAAATAGAGAAACCGAAGTTTTCATCATGAACAAAATGAGTCCATTTTTGGAGCTCATACGCCATAAGCGGGCAGCCTATAGAAGGTTCTTGTCTACGTACACGTGGCAAACGAAATGATTCCTCTCTTGCCCAAACCAAAGCATATATTCATTTTATCATATGTTCATACTTTCATGCTTTTTCTTTCTTTTCATTTAATTCAAAATGTTATAACCTCTTTCAAGGTATACATACTCACAATGCATCATGCATTCTCAATCAAGTCACAACAATTCAATTTCAGGAAATCAACATTCACACACATAAGCAAAAATTTGCATAATCACACAATAGCTATAAATAAATTACCCACCTAATTAGCTTGCACAAATTCAAGTCAAGCTTGCCTTTCCTTTTACTCTTGAGTAAGGTTTTCTTGATTCCCTTCAAATAAACCAATTTCTATTTAATCCATATTTAAATGAAAGCTCATAAAACTTTAAGAATCAAAGAAATGCTAAAATTGAATTTAAACCTAACCTACCCATAATTTATCTAGGCTAGAAAAACCAAAACCCTTTCTTAGAAACCCCAACATCTTCCTCTTCTTTCTTCCTTCATTCCTAACACAAACCCTAGTCTCTATTTAATCCCCTTTTGAACCTGGATAGAAGAAAGATGAAAACTTACCTCCAACAAGTTAATTTCCTCTTCTTTTTCTTCTTCCTTCCAAGTTTCCTACGATCTTCCTTCTTCTCTTCTCCTTTTCACGTTTTTTCTTCTTTCTCTTTGGTTCTTACTACACTTCTCCCTTCTTCTTCTAATTCAAAACACAATCTTAGCTTATTCTTCCAATTATACCCCTCACATACTTAGTCTTTCCAAATCTACCCCTCTTTCATTTATTCCTTTACTAACTCCTTAAACTAACTTAATTCTAACCTTCCCATATTAATTCTAACTTAATTCTAATCCTTCCATCAAATTCAAATCTCTATTCATGCCACTAAATTGATGACTAAATAAAAAATAGTAATAATCAAACCATTAAATAATCAATCAAAACTTAAATACTAACTAAATAAACAAATCGATAATAATTGGAAAAAAAATTTCAGGGTCCAACAAGGCAAGGGTTGTATGTTGAACCGCTACATTTTCTCTTTCCTATGCTTTTAAAAATATTATTCAATAGTTTGACTAATTTACAATAAACATTTTACTCATTCTTATTTATATTAAATGTTGTTAATTAAGTACAGTGGTTATAAAAGTTTGTTAAATTTTATAAACACCCAATTTAACTTCTTTTACGCTTCATTACGGACTAATAAGTGGTATCGGAGTAGGTCTATTAGGTAGACATTTCTAATAAAATTATATAGCAAAGATCATAATGATATATTTAGAAGCATCATTATCATCATGCAATCAAGAGAGATATAGTATTAGTAGACCACCTTTCTTTAATGATAATGACTATCTCCATTCAAAAAATAAGATGGGATTATATTTAATGACTGAAAGTTTAGAACTGTGGGAAATAGTTTCAAATAGTCCTTTTATACGTACAAAAATCATGGATAACAAAAAGGTCTTTAAACTAAAGGAAGAATGGAAACTCAAGATAAGAGATTAATTTCCTTGAATAGTATCCATACACATCTTATTTTTTGTATTAGAAAGAAATGATTTTAATCGAGTCTCTATGTGTCAAACGACTCATAAATTTGGTATACTTAAAAGTTATATATGACGGAACAAATCAAGTAAAAGATAGCAAAGTTAGCATATTAACATATTAATATATTAATATAAATTGTTTCAAATGAAGCATGATGAAATTATATCTAGCATGTTAACTGGATTTATCAATATTTTCAATGCTCTTAAAGATCTTGAAAAGACATACACTAACGCTAAAATGGTGAAGTAGCTTAAGTCACTCCCAAAGATTTGGGAAGCTAAAGTGACAACTATATAAAAAGGCAAGGATATAACAACATTACCATTAGAGGAACTTATCAAATCTCTTCTTATATACAAAATGAGGTTCTAAGAGGCTCATGAAGAAATTATGATTTTAAAGAATTTGGCATTTAAAGCCTCAAAGGAGGAATTAAGAAAAGAGGAATAAACATCAACTAGTGAAGGAAATAAATAAGACATTACTTTAATCACTAGAAAATTCAAGAAATTACTGAAGAATAAAATCTCAAAAAGAAGGTCAAGGTGATTTGCAACATAAATCCTCTAACATTATTTACTTTGAATGTAGAAAACCTATCCAAGGAGATCAATGTTCTTAAGAATTCATTATCCAAATTCACTAAAAGGAGTGAAAAACTAGAAAACTTGATAGGAGCTTAAAATAATCCCAATAATAGGCATGGAATAGGATACAACCATGAAAGTGGAGCCAATTTTAAAACCACACTTATAAAATAAAAATATTTACATAGCAAGGAACTATTTCCTAATGTAATAAATAATTATCGAGCGTTTACATCTAGACGTATATATTCATATGCCACCTCCACTATGAGTAATTAAAAAAACATTATACTTTCGTATATGGCTCATAATCTAGGCATATGGCTCAATACTCTTAAAGGAAAAATAAACATAACTTTTATGATGATGTGCAAACTCACTCACACTCCTTTAGACCTTAAAGAAGCATGCATCAAGCCTTCTTTCATATTAGGTACCAAACATATAATCATGGCAGCTCATCTCACTACCCTAGGAACATATTCAACACCTTTAATATCTAAAGGAAGATTCCTTATTATACATATATGAATAGAAGATCAAGTAATGTATTTATGCATCATCATTACCCATATAACATAATATCATTTTTATGGTAAGTATAGACATGTTAATAGATTTTATTTTATCAAACGCAAGATGGTGAGCAAACCTTTAAAAGTATGGGTTAAAAAAAAGGAGCCTAACAATTAAGGAACCAAACTTATTTAGGTACCTAAAACATATTGATTGACTTATTTTATAGTGTTTTTAAAGGACAAAAGGTATATCATAAAGATGTTAGTATCATTTTTGAAGAGTGTATGTTTTTATGATAATGAATCTAACCTTCATGTTTCCAAAAAATTCTTAAAATTATTTACATAGAATGTGCAAATTTTAGTCTTTAAAGAAAGCAAAAATGATCAAAGACTCTAAAAAAGAGCCAATTATTAAATCAAGAGAGTATAATAAGAAAGATGAGATGCATCCAATTGACTGAAAATTCAAGAAGAATCTTAATTCGAATCATAGCATAGGTAATGTTTAATAAGAGGTAATTGTTAGTTCATAATTTAGAAACTTGTGGCATCTTGCATTTATGTATCAACTTAAATCTAGATTCTTAGTGATGAATGTTTAGGCTTGCACTATAAATAAAGCTCTAAAATTTCTTTTGGGTATATTATGGAACTAAACTTAGAGATTATGTGCAAATAGGGATATTAACTTAAAATTTGTTGATATACTAAACCAACTTGGATATAGTTTCACTAAACCAATAAATGACGATATTATGAGAGAATTGGGTGTGGTTCTATATGTTTGAAGTCTCCTTTAATATTTATGATAATTCTTGATTAATATTCTCTTGAATTATTAAGTGTTTTGATGTTTCAATTTGAGTTCAAAGGCTTTTCTTAGGTTATCTGGTCAAGTGATCAACCTATATCTTAGTTTGGTCGATCAATGTCCTAAAACTTCACACCCCCTTTTTTAGGAAGTTTGTTAGTTAATTGGTTGCTAATTTGGTTGACCACTTAAATAAATTGGTCGACAATTTTCCTTTTATAGTTAACCAATATCATTTTGCCTAAGTAGTTATTCTTTCCAATGAGTTTTTTAAGTAGATAGGTTGTTATTATGGTCGACCAATGTCTTCAAGTAGATACGTGTGCTTTCTGTAAGTTTGTACATACATTTGAATCATATCTTTCTAGTTGTTGTACCTGTCTTTATCATAAGCATGCACAAACCATATCTCAGATCTCTCCTCGCTTTTGTTTCAGGTGAGCTTTAATATTCATCTTGTTTTCTCCTGTTCTAGGCTGTTGTTATGATTTTAACCAATTTTTCTATGAATTTGTTTGTTTCTCATAAAGATTTCTGCTTTGTTCTTGATTCTGGTTTGTGGATTCTTCAGTTTTGTAGCTCATTAAGAAACTTGAACTGGGTTTGCTGCATACTGTCCTTTCACCCCTCCCCCCTCTTTGTTGTTCACTGACATCTACCAATTTGTAGCTTGACTGCTTACTTGATTTGCAGTATTTATTACTTGGGGTTAATGGGTTGGAGCTCAATTGGTGATCGAAATTGGTATTATTCACATTTTTACGTAGCAAGCGACCGTGATTTCAGTTTTTATATGGTAATCCTAAATCCTGCAAGAAGCTGACAAGGGTGACTTCAGCTCCTGAGACTTATTCGATAGAAAGTTTTCATTTTACATTGGCTCTTAGAAGAACTTCCTGAATTTTGCATGGAAATTTGAGACAAACTATAAGTTACGATTCATTTTCATCAGCACGATGGGGGGCCTTTGCTCGAGGAGCTCGACTGTGGATAATGCTCCCAGCAGAGACTTTCCTCCTGTTAATGGTTGTAACAACAACAGGTCTGGTCTGATTTATCAATCCCGTGAACTGAAAATAAACTGCAATGTGACTCCATCTCCTGTTGAGGTGACCGTGGAAAGCAAGCAAATAAGAGAGCCCTTCTCATTTCCGGAGATGAATGTGGATCCATTAGCTACAAGGATGGATGCTGCAGCTGATGGTATTCCTCGCTTGTCAAGGGCTTCATCAAATAAATCTAGATCAACTAGGTCTAAGCAGGCAGCTGTTGCAAAGGTAATTCTAAATGATGTATTGCTTACTCGTTGTGTAGTTGGTCATAGAGCTATTTTTATTTAAATTTAGAATTTTATATCAACTTTTGATTTTGGGATATGTAATCCCTTTTTGCAATATTTTCTTGATTTGTATTTTGGTAATTATCTCTATGTTAATGCATCCTTGAGTAGATATTAATTTTTGGATTGAGGAAATCATCCCTTGCAAATTATTGGGTTTGTTAGAATGAGGATATTCAAAAGTTGCGATCAAGTGAAGGCAATGAATTTATATTTAAGTGGACAAATACTCAAAATGTTGAAATCTGTATGTACATTATGGAAAGAGTTAGTTGGACAATCATTTCAAGTTGTGAAAGGATAATTGATCTCAACATATCAAAATCCTATTGGAGTGGATTCATGTGGACACTTGTTTAGTTTAAGTTGTTATCTGTGGTCTTTACATTTGTTAAAATCATGATGCCTTTTCTATCTTTTCTCTTTTATGTATGCTAAATCTATTTTGCATGGAGTTTGTGTGCTTTATACACATATTATAACGAATGTTTAGGAGGACAAGAGTATTCTTATTTTGTATTAAGAGGTTGCAATGAGATAACTTCATTGTGATAATATATATTTTATTTTGTACGTATCTTTGTGGTGAGCTAAATACTGTGTTGAAAAATTCTATAGATTCGCTAGGTGCCCTTTTTATTGCGAATTAGTATCTCTTTAGTGCCTAAACATTGAGATTTAAATGGCAGTTTGTTGCTAAAAGGTTCTTGAACTATCATACTATTTTGATTGATAGAATTTATTTGGAAGGCTATTTGATGGTAATTGATACAAACAATTATAATCGGAACTTAAGCATGGCTAATTTATGTGGTAGTAAGCAAGTTAGAAATGGATGATGAAATAGTATCACATGATGCACAAATTGAGCCATAGTTTAAGATATTGCAACTTCAAATTTTTAAAGAAAAATGACATGTAGATACATTAGTCTTATATAGCAGCATTGATTCTTTCCACCTCATAAATATGATTTGCAAATTTAGATAAGACAAATGGTAATAACTATCTAAATAACGAGTAAATGACATTATGAGATGAGCTCTAACTCTAATAGCAATTTCTTCATATATGTTTTCCCTTATTAAATCCTTGTTCTTGTTAAATCATATACTAACATATTGACAAATTTGATCTTATTAACTATTACTATTATTAACCAAGTTTATAATATTCTTATATATTTTTTTGTCATTGGATGTTTGCAGCTGATTATCTACACTTGTGAATTGAGTAGGCATGTTGCATGCAATCGAAGTGTGCTTGGTTTTCCTCTTTAAAATTATAAGAATGGACTTTTTAATATGTGATATGAATTGATGGGTAGTTGGTTTGTTACTAGTCTGCCAATTAGTAGCACAAGCATTCTCTATTAGGGGTGAGCATTCGGGTAATTCGGGCCGGATTTTTACTGTTCGGGTCCGGCCCGAATTACCCGAAATTTTTTCTCTTACCCGGCCCGAACCCGAACTTTCAATTATCTGAACTTACCCGGTCCGATTTACCCGAATTACCTATTATCCCGGCCCGATTTACCCGAATTATTCCGGCCCGATTTACCCGAATTATCCTAATTACCCTATTTCATAATTTTTTTAAACC
>JANTPM010001176.1:0-10680 GCA_025434745.1 Erythroxylum divaricatum
AAGGTAATCCCTTATTAGAGAACCGAAAAGCTGCAAGGAAAGTTCTTAGGTATTTACAAGATACCAAGGAGTATATGCTCACATACAGGAAATCAGATCACTTAGAAGTGATCGGTTATTTATATTTAGACAATGTTGGTTGTGTAGACTCAAGGAAATCTACCTTCGGTTATTTGTTTCAACTAACAGGAGGGGCAATTTCTTGGAAGAGTGGAAAACAATCTGTCAATTTTACTTCTACTATGGAGGCCAAATTTGTGGCATGCTTTGAGGCCACTATTCAAGCATTATGGTTTTAAAACTTTTTCTTAAGGCTAAGTATTATTGATAGTATAGCTAGACCGCTAAGAATTTATTGTGATAATTCTGTAGTTATCTTCTTCTCTAAAAATGATAAGTATTTTAAGGGTGCTAAACACATGGATTTGAAATATTTATCAGTCAAAGAAGATGTGCAAAAATATAAGTATCAATTAAGTATATTGGAACTGATCTAATAGTAGCAGATCCGCTAACTAAAAGATTATCACCTAAAACATTTACTGGCCATGTTGAAAGGATGGGCATTATAGATAAGTCCTTGTTAGCATGAGATCATGTTATGTATGTACATTTGTTTGGATATTTGTTATTATTGTTTTGACACTTATAAATTCAATTAACATTATGATTTTGCTTGTAGTTGTCACATTATGTTGTGGACATACATTATTTTATTGTGATGACCAATTATGTTTTGAAAAAACTTTAAAGCTAAGAATTATAGTATTTCTTAATTACAATTATTTCGAGTTGAGATGATTGTGTGACACATGAAAGAAATCATGTTGTTAGATAACTTGTGACCACCATGATCCCATTATTTCAATTCATTCAAGTTTGATGATTTAATATATGACGCATACTTGTGTTGTTGGATCATCAAGTTGTAACATGGGCCAAGTGGGAGATTGTTAGATTAATTTAATAACATAAGTGTGGCTCATATTACTTTATTTGATTCTAATATAAAGTGGACCCAAAATAATGATTATTGGGCTTGTAAAGGAAATTACAGGCATTAGGGTTAATTAATAAAACCCTTCCTACTCCCTCCCGTTAAGTAACATTTTATAGATATGAAAGAGATATATGTTCTTGCACCATTGAGAAGAACATAGAAAAGAAAGAAGGTGAGGGTGGATAAAGTTTTTGCATAGAGAAGTTATTTGTGAGCAGAAAAAAATTACACATATTGAGCATGGATCATGTTTATTAATTTCTTTCTTTTATTTATAGCATGAATATTAGGGTTTGAAAGTGTTAAATCAATTATGTCATAGACGATCTTGGGTGAATTCTATGCTTGAAATATTGCTTAGAATGTTAAATTTTATACAAAATTCTTGAAAATCCTATTAAGAGTTTAGTTCTTGCCACAAACCTAAGTTTTCAAAAATATATATTAAGCAATAATCATCTAACCTAGTTTAGATTCATGAACATTTTTTCGCAGCTCGTATGTATGGACATTATTACCTGATTAAGAGATAAGTTTGGGTAGTTGCATCCCAAATTTTCTAAATTGTATCTAAAAAAAGATAACCTTATGCAAGTTGAAGTTACACTGAATTGATCCAGCATAACATGATAAGAGAGTTTTCTAAGTCCTATTTGCTACATCCAAGATCAGTTTCATCTAGTTTTATGTTTCTATTATCGATATACCCTTGCAATCCCCTTGCCTAAATAAACAACAAGAATAACAATGACCAAGCAGTATAATTTGTTCCATCTAGTTTAATTGGACTAATTGGTATAGGAGGATTGTTATTAAAAATGGTCGTGAATTTGCTACCATCATGTTCAATCATAAAAACAGACCAGAAATTAAACTGGTATGACAAGAAGTTTAAAGTTTAAAAGGTTCAACTGAAATTAGATAATTATAACACCTACTAAAAATTAAATAAAATTAAAGGATTTGAAATATGATTGAAAGAGATTTGTTTATCTATTAAAAATTTTGAAGTTTAATTTAAAAAAGAGATTATTAAATGAAAATTAATTAAGTTTATAGGAACTTATTAATTTTAATTTAATGTATACGAACTTATTAATTTATAAAAATTGACCGATTAATTAATAAATTGATATATTTTTAACAAGAAAAGTTATTAAAGTAATTGGATATTTCACGAGGATATTAATAAGGGAATATTTAATAAGGAATATATTCATCCACTGTACCCATCACATGCATTTCATCATTGTCCAATAACTAACTATACGAGTATATTGTTTGTTATACATGTAAATATCTTCTCTATATACTCTCTGTTTTCAATCTTTTTCACTCATCTGTGTATATATACGTGAAGTAAGAATAATAATAGTGAGCTACTTTTTCCATTGTCGTCTTGTTTTCGTATATGGTATCAGAGCCATAAAAGCTCCAACGAGCACCTCCTTCTTCGATCTACTCCTTCCGTCAAAATGGCTTCTTCAACCTCAACTTCACCAGATATTTTTCCCACCCAGACTATCCCATCCAACGCGTCATCTGGTGAACTCGTGGCCATCAATGTCACCTCTCTCATACCCATTAAACTCAACCCTCACAACTATGTCACCTGGGTAAATAGATGGAGTCTCTCCTCATTGGTTATGGTCTTCAAGGATATGTCACTGGATCCATTCCACCATCCTCTCCCATCTATATCGTTGACGGTAAAGAAACTGAAAACCCATCTTATACTCATTGGTTCCGACAAGACCAACTCCTCTTGTTGGCTATTTTAGGCTCCTGCAATAATGATGCTCACTCCATCATCTCGCAAGCCACCTCTTTCCGTGAAGCTTGGACCCAGCTTCGTACTGCCTTTGCCAATCGTTCTTGGTCTCGTATCCTTCATCTAAAGAAAAACTTTCCACCATGTCTAAAGGCACCTCTTTTGTTTCAGAGTACCTCCGGTCTATCAAGGTTATTGCCGATGAACTTTCTCTGATTGGTTATCCTCTCAATGATGTCGATCTTATGTTATATTGTTTATCTGGTCTAGGACCAGACTTCAAGGACATCGTCACTGTCTTGCGAGCCCACCCCTTACCCTTATCTTACGACCAGATTTATGAACAACTCTTTAATCATGAACTTCAGCTCCAAAAAGATGATAAACCTTCCGACCCCATCCTATCTACTCATTATGTTCACAAACGTTTCTCCTTTGGCAGTAATCGATTAAATTCTTCTAATAAAAGCAATCAACCCAAATCCAACCCATCACTGACCCACTCCACTCCTAAACGTAATGATGTCTGTCAATGGTGTGGCAAGCGTGGTCACATTACCAAGTTTTGCTTCAAGATCGACAACAATCCTAACGTCACCCATTATTCCACTACCTTTAATACAAAACCCACTGCTCATGTTGTTACCCTGTTTGCCTCACAAGATCCTGGTTGTTAGATTCTGGTGCTTCCCATCACATTACCAACGATTTCTCTAATCTTTCCCTTGCCATTGAATATCTAGGTTCGGATAATCTTCATGTTGCCAATGGTAATACCCTACCTATATCCCATACTGGTACTACTACTTTACACTCTTCTCGCACATCCTTTACATTGCCCAACGTTCTTTATGTTCCACAGATTAATCACAAGTTACTATCCGTCTCTCAACTTTGTCACAATCATAATGTTTCTGTTGAATTTTTTTCCCTCTTGTTTCAAGGTGAAGGCTTTGAGAACAGGGACGACATTGCTTCAAGGACAAAATGACAACCATGTTTACAAACTCTAATCCACTCCAGCCCGTGCTGTCATTGTTACCTCCACCCCCTCTTCTGCATGTTGGCATCATCGTCTTGGGAATCCTGGTTCTCGCACTCTCCACAAAATTCTCTTTGCCCGTCACCTGACCTCCTCGTGCCTCCCCTCCTCCTTATGCACTACTTGTCTTCAGAATAAAAGTCACAAGCTGTCGTTTTTCTAGTCCAGCCTTCGTAGTGAATGTCCTTTACAACTTTTATATGCTGATGTATAGGGACCTACTCCCTTTCCTTCTTTAGACAATTTTCAATATTACGTTATCTTTGTCGATCATTACTCTCGTTATGTTTGGCTTAATCCCATTTGCCAAAAATCTGATGTCTTCACTATTTTTACTAAGCTTAAAGCTATGGTCGAAATCACTTAAATACCACTATACAAACTCTTTTCACTGATAATGGTGGCGAATTTCTCAAACTCCGTCCATTCTTGTCCACCTATGGTATTGTTCATCTTATGACACCACCACACAACCCCGAACATAATGGCATCGCTGAACGCAAACATCGTCAGCTCGTTGATACATCACGCTGTCTCCTTCATTTTGCCCATGTTTCTTTTCAATTTTGGTCCTTTACTCTTCAAACTGCTGTTTACCTCATTAATCGCATGCCTACCCCCACCCTAAATCACTCCTCCCCCTTTGCTGTTTTATTTCGTCAAACTCCCAGTTATCACAAATTACGTACATTTGGTTGTCTCTATTTCCCGTGGCTTAAACCATACTCCCCTCACAAACTCGCTCCACGATCTTCCCCTTGTGTCTTCTTAGGCTATTCCCCTTCACAAAGTGCTTATTTGTGTTATGATCTTCATCGCCACAAGATTCTTTCCTCTAGGCACGTCATCTTCCCTAAAGATCAATATCCCTTTCACGTCTTTGCACCCACTTCTGATGCCACCAGTTCCTTGTTTTTCCCCTCTCCTACTCCTACCCCATCATTGCCTTACACCATTATTCCTCCTACTGCTACCTCTTTGCCTGCTTGACCTACCCCATCCCCATCCCATTCTTCCTCCCTGTCACCCCTCTCACATCATCCGACGCCTCTCCCACTGCAGTGTCTCCTGAATCTCAGGCTTCATCACCATCTGTGGCCATCCCTTACCCGGAGGAACCTCCCCCCACTCGTCTTGGTACTCATCCAATGATCACCCGTGCTAAAGCTGGTATCTTCAAACTAAAAACTGCTTTATCCATTACACGTTATCCATTACCTAGTGACATTGAACCCACGTGTGTCTTTGAAGCTGCTAAAGTCCCTCACTTGAAACAAGCCATGTCTGACGAGCTCAATGCTCTTCTTTCAAATGGCACTTGGGAACTTGTCCCTCCTCAACCCCACCTCAATATTGTCAACAACAAATGGATCTTTCGTACTAAAAGACACCCTGAATGCTCTATTGCCAGGTATAAGGCTTGTCTGGTGGCCAAGGGCTTCCATCAACGTCCCAACATTGACTACCATGAGACTTATAGCCCTGTCATTAAACCGTAGACCATCATGTTGGTTCTCACCATTGCTATTTCCCTTGGCTAGCATCTACGACAAATGAATGTTAACAATGCGTTCTTACATGGGTCGCTGTTTGACGATGTCTACATGAGCCAACCGATCGAGTTTCTTCATTCGGACTTCCCTCATTACATATGCAAACTCAACAAGCCCCTCTATAGGCTTAAGTAGACCCCACGTGCATGGTACCATTCTCTTCGCAAATTTCTCCTTTCCTTTGGTTTTATTAATGCTCTCACCGATCCTTCCCTATTTATCTACAATCATGTTGGAACTCTTGCTTACTTCTTAGTTTATGTTGATGATCTTCTTTTAACTGGGAACTGTCCCATTTTTATTGACAAATTTACATCGACATTATCTCAAGAATTTTTTCTCAAAGACCTCGGCATGCCTCAATATTTTCTTGGGTTAGAGCTGCTTCCTTGCAAACAGGGCCTCTTTCTCTCCCAATGTGGTTATATTCGAGATATCTTGGATAAGTTTTCAATGACTGGTGCCAAGCCAACCTCCACTCCAATGTCGCTGTCCGCTAACCTTGGCAGCTCTTCCTTCCCTACTGATGGCTCAAGCTTTCGGAGCATGATTGGAATTCTTCAATATCTTGCCCTCACAGTGCCCGACATCTCCTTTTCTGTTAATCATCTGGCTCAGCATATGCAATCTCCCACTCATGATCGTCTTCAAACCCTCAAGCGCATCCTACGTTATTTGAAATCCACAATTCAACATGGTATTGTTCTCACACCAATTTCGTCTCTCACACTTATCGCCTTTTGTGACGCAGACTGGGTTAGTGATTCTACTGATCGTCGCTCCACCAGTGCCTTTGTTGCCTACTTTGGCTCTAATCCGATTTCATGGGCTTCTCGAAAGAAACGTTCTGTAGCAAAGTCCTCCACTGAAGCTGAATACCGCACCATTGTGTCCACTGCTACTGAAGTTCAATGACTCTAGCAAATCATCAAGGAACTTGGCTTCACACTATCGTCTTCTCCTCGCATTCTATCAGACAACATTGGTGCTACATATTTGTGTTGAAACCCTATTTTTCATTCCCGTATGAAACATCTTTCTATTAACTATCATTTCATACATGAACTTGTTGCCTCTGGTGCCCTTTGTGTATCTCATATCCCATCCAGCATGCAACTCGCGGACCTCCTCACCAAGCCCCTCAGCATCATTCCCTATCCACCAAGATTGGCGTTGTTCCACCTCTATCTAGAGGGGGCATAATAAAGGAATATTTAATAAGGATTATTTTCATCCACTGTACCCATCACATACACTTCATCATTGTCCAATAACTAACTGTATAAGTATATTGTTTGTTATGCCTGTAAATATCTTCTTTGTATACTCTCTTTTTGTTTTCAATCTTTTTCACTTATCTGTGTATATATACGTGAAGCAAGAATAATAACAGTGAGCTACTTTTTCCATTGTCGTCTTGTTTTCGTATAGAGATAATCGACTTGGTAAGTATTCTTACGAGTAATCAGTTTTGGAAAAATTGTCAAGTCCAAACTTAAATCTAAATCTAATCATGCTCAAATAATCGAGCCCAAACCTAGAGTCTACACTTTCTTAATTCATATCTAATCACTATCCTCATGCAAGAAGGAGAGTCATTGACGTTGCATCCTCGCAATCGCAGCATAACTCGTAATCTATAGTTCAGACCTTTGATATGAAGCTAACATAGTTCATATTACATGAATGGATGAGAATAAATCAACTGGTATATCTTCCCTTACAGACCAAAAGAAAACTTAACTGTTAACATTTGCAAGAGACACCATCTGAAGCTAAATTTAGGATGAAGAGGCACTGGTGCTCTAGGAAAAGTTATAATTCTTCGAGGTTACTATACTACTAGATTCAACAGCTGTAGTGGACATGATAGTGGTACTGCCGTCTAATCCTGTTCGAGTGAAAGAGTCCAACTCAATGTCTCTAATCACACTAATGCCCTATTCAGAATCTGGATTCAAACGTTTAATTGCAACAATCTTTTCTCCTCCATCAATCTCTCCTTTGAAAACTTTGCCAAATCCTCCTTTACAAATAACCAACTCATCATTGAAATTGTTAGTTGCAACTCTTATCTCAGAGAGTGAAAAGTGCCTACACTCACAACCCATCAATCAATCCACACTAGCGTTTCACCTACGTTCACACATCAGATGAGTTATGAACTATACTTCCAACACTTCCACCAAGTGACTCACGCACCACACACACCGATCAGCTCCAGATTTTTATTCGCTCACTAATCACTTCTCACAACTACTCATATAATCTTCAAGAAAAAAATGTGGGTCACGTATATGTCTTCTTTTGTTTTAAAACCTAAATCCTTTGTAACTTTCCTTAAACCATTAATTCATCCAGAACTTTACCATAATGCCCTTAGTTGTATGCCACACATGTACATCAAAACCCCCCTTGCCACACATGTACATCAAAACCCCCCTTGCCGCACACTCACATTAGGGATAGATATCTATCACAGATTCAAGATATTCACAAATCCCTTTATTTTCTTCTATCCATAAAATCCACACAAAATCAGCAGTAAATTAATTCCAATATTCCTATGATGATAGACTCTAATGTAGTGTAGAATTTTTTCACAAACACAACTGTGACAACCACTGTTTTTGAATCCCACTATAATTAAGATTTTATATATTCAATTAAAATGCCAAATAAAAGATATATATAATATATCTTAACAATATAGTTTAGATATTTGATGTGAAGCTAACCGAGTTCATATTACAGGAATGGATAGGAGTAAATCAGCTGGTTTTTCATCCCTTACAGACAAGAAGAAAACTTAACTGTTAAAATTTGCAAGACACTTGTAAGAGAATAAACTAATGATAAGAATAAAATTATAAGGGAACTTTTAACAAACAAGTGGTAGGCATGTAATTAAACTGGAAATACTTCGCAGCGTTCATGCATCCACGAACCAACCTTTTGTACACTAGAGAATGTAACAAACAATGAGAACATAATGTCCCACTACAACATAATAACAACCCACTAACAAGTTACCAACTAACACAAGTTAATCTCCTAAAAATCTGCTACCACAACTCAAACAATGATCACACATTTCTACATTAATCTCTAACACTCTCCCTTGATGTAGATTAATGTAGAAATCATTAATGGTTAACACATCTCTCAAATTCATGACTTTCTTTAATGGTAATCACTTGGTAAGTAAATTTGCAACTTGATCATTGGTATTACAAGACTCCATCTTATTTCTCCTTTGTAATCAGCTCTCTTATAAAGTGATAACGAGTCTCTATGTGCCTAGTTCTACTGTGATAAACTAGATTTTTCATCATTGCAGTAATTGATTGATTATCACAATAGATTGTAGTTGTTTTTGCTTGAGCTTGACAAATTGCTGCTGTGACAACAATATATTTAGCCTCTAAAGATGACGGAGTGGTAGATTGTGTAGACATAAATAGAATAAAAGTTGGAGAGAAATTAGGGATGTATACGAGTATTTTAGGGAGATAAATCAGGGATGTGTATTTGTATCCAACTCTGTAACAAACCCTATTATTGTGTAGAATATAAATAAGCTCGTAAGTATGAAATATAGATATGAGAAAATATTTGAAAGAACGGCTATCTTCTACGCTTCAGATTGTTGTTTCTTTGAACTTTATAAAATACCACCCTTGCCTATAGTGAACATATAACCTGTAGCACTCTTTCGACCTTCAACGTAGCCCGCAAAATCACTATTTGAGAAACCATACAACCTGAAATTTTTTGTGCAATTATACCATATTCTCCAAGAGTTTGTTCCTTTTAAATATCTAAAGGTTCATTTTACAGCACTTTAACTGTTTTCTTGCTAGGACTTTCAATAAACATGGATAGGAGACTTGTTGCTTGCATACTATCAGGTCTACTGTTTGTCAAATATAGTAAGCATACTATAAAGCTCCTCTAGTTTTCACATACAAAGTTGGCTCACTAGGACTTTTTTGATAACCATTTCTACATAAATGCCCATCTATTCTTCCATATTAGGCCCAAGGTGTTTTTTTTAGTCCATATAATGCTTTTTCAGACGATAGAGTTTGTCTTCATAATCTACAATCTCATATCCTTTTGGTTGTTGAACATACACTTCTTTCTCTAAGGTTCAATAAAGGAATGATGACTTAACATCAAACTGATAAACTATCAAATTAAAATTAACAGTAATAGTTAAAACAATATAAAATTAACAGTAATAATTAAAACAGTGTGTATTGTATCAAACCTTGCTACTTGAGAGAAAATTTCTTCAAAGTCTATTCCTTTTCATTGCACACACCCAAATGCAACCAGTTTTCCTTTGTATTTTTGGATAGTTCCATCAGCATGGAACTTAATCTTGTAGGCTTAACAACTTCCTTCCCATTTGTAAGATCAAGTAAATCCCACATCTTGTTTCTTTCTAAAGCTTTCGTTTATTCATCCATCTTAGCACGCCATTCCTTAGACTTTATTGTTTCTTCAAAGTAGATTAGTTCTTCAATTTGAGCAAGTTGACATTATTCTATGCTTTCATAAATTTCTTACAAGGATCTCCATTTTATTGGTGGTGAATCTGATGAGGAAGAGCTTGGTAGGACAAGTTTGAGACATTCGATTGGCTTTCTATTGATGTAGATGATTGAGGGTGGTGTAGAAAGGGATCTTGTTCTCTTCTGAGAGCATCAAGGGATTCAATGTCTTCAAGTAATGCTTCAAAAATTGATTGCATATTCTTCCAATCCCAAATGTTTTTCTCATCATAAACAACATCACGACTTATTACTAATTTTTTGGTGAGAGGACTATAAAAACGATATCCTTTGGTTTCATTAATATAACCTAAGAAAATACATTTGATGCTATTATCATCTAATTTTCTCTTTTCTGATATGGAACGTGCACAAATGCAATGCATCCAAAAACTCTTAAGTTACTTTGGGCTTCTAACCATATCATGCTTCAAATAGTGTTTATTAATTCAAAGTTAATATTGGAGATCGATTTAGAATGTTGGATCCCGTATTCAGAACCCAACTACTTATACGTATTCCCTCAATATGTACACAGGATTCTTTTTTTTTATGAACTCTTATCACCCGATACCGAATATCCAATCCCTAATCCGAAAATCCCGATATAATTTTTTTTTCATTCTTATTCATCTTAACTCCATTTTCATGATTCGGGTCTTAACCGGAGAACGAAATGAAGACAAAACAAAAGTAAATTCAACGGAACGGAGGAAAAGCATACAGAAACGAAGAAACATACTGAAAACAAACTA
>JANTPM010001448.1:0-10664 GCA_025434745.1 Erythroxylum divaricatum
AACAGAAATAAAAAACCAAAATCATTAGGTTGCCTCTCAATAAATCAACAATTATTTTTAAATATAAATACAATAACGATTTTACATATAAAAATGAAAATACCATAACCTATTCACATGTATCGGAGATAGAGGGGAGGGAGGAGAAGTGACTTACCTGTCGGAGACGACGAGGACGAGCCACGGCGGCGAGCAGCGAATGACGGCGTTGTAGGAGGAGAACGTTGGAGGAAGAAAGGAGCAAAGGAAGGAGGAAGAATGGAGAAGAGAAAGTCTGTGCGAGGAGAGGGAGGAAGGAGAAGAGAAGGAGATTTAATTAAAACCAAAATGACGTCGTTTTTGTTTAAACCAAAACGACATCATTTTCGTTTAAATGGAGGGCGTGTATCTGACGTTTTCACCGATGACTTTACCGACCAAAATGTGTGTCGGTAAATATCCTCCACCAATATTCAGCGACGGAATGCTTTTCCATCGCAACACTTTTATTCGACAACCAATTTTGGTGACGAATATGCATTTTCGGTCAGTATTTTCAACAGTTTTAATACCGTCGGTATTTTTCCGTCGCAATTTAACGTTTTTCTTGTAGTGTTTGGTCATCACAGAGAAGAAGGGTTGAGTATTATAGGCGACAAATTGTGCGTGAGTTAAGGGTTCATGATTAAATAGACCATATAATCATCATACGTGAATAGTACGAGGTAGGTAAGGTTTCGGTAAAATTTTATATTCTCCCACTTGGTCCATTTAACCCAAAATCACCACACATAACAAGAAATCAAATATATGAATCATGGCGATAAGTCCTCTTATAGTGAGTATTATCTTCCATATATTACATATACAAAATTTCTCATTATTAGCCCTTCAACTTAATGAATAAACCATATGTTTATTCTAGGTCCAAAGTAAATGACATTTCTCAAAACCAATCAAAATATGAATGCACAAAATTTATGAGAAAATATCAAATTGAATAAGAGTTCCATTGAATCAACAAATGGACAACAAAATCACATTGTAGAACTAAGTCCCATGTGCACTACGTAATCCTTAAACTGCTTAAGTGGCGTGCCTTTAGTTAAAGGATCCACAATCATCAAATCAGTGCTAATGTGCTCTATGACAACTTTCTTTTCCTTTACACGTTCTCTTATGGTTAAATACTTAATGTCGATATGCTTACTTCGACTTTCCCTCTTGTTATTTTTAGCCATATAGACCGCAGCGGAGTTGTCACAATACAATGTTAACGGCTTAGAAATTGAATCAACAACACTAAACCTATATATGAAACTCTTCAACTATACATCATGCGAGGTGGCCTCAAAATATGATACGAACTCAGCCTCCATAGTGGAATTAGCAATCAGGGTCTGCTTGGCACTTCTCCAAAATATAGCTCCACCAGCTAGCATGAAAATATAACCAGATGTTGATTTCCTTGAATCATGCAGCCAGCAAAGTTTGAATCAGAGTATCCAACTACTTTCAAGTTTTCAGTTCGGTTTCTTCTTTCTGCCACACCATTCTGATCCGGAGAACCAGGCATGGTGTACTGAGCAACAATCTCATGTTCCTAAAGAAACTTCACAAAAGGACCAAGTGCTTATCTACTTTTAGTGTATCTACCATAGTACTCTCCACTATATCTGACCTCACGATTTTAATTAGTTTTTCACATTGATTCTCCACTTCAGCCTCAAATATTTTAAAGGCATCCAAAGCTTCATCCTTAGAACGATGTAAGTATAGATACATATATCGCGAATAGTCGTCTATGAAGGTGGTAAAATATTTTTGACTATTTGCATCTATACCTAGACAACAAATATCTGTATGTATGATTTCTAATAGGTTTGTACTCCTCTTGGCACCCCTTTTAGATTTGTTTGTTTGTTTACTCCTAATACAATCCACGTAAATCTCAAAGTCAGCAAAATCCAAAGTACTAAGTAATCCTTCATTTACTAATCTCTTAATTTTCTCAATGGAGATGTGTCCTAATCTACGGTGCCACAACATATAGGATTTTTCATTCACAATGCATCGTTTCAATCTAGCAATGACATGGATCAAATTATAGGTATCATTATTTTGTAACTGAAGGAAATAGAGACCATAATATAATGTACCATAACCAATTACTTTCGATCCATTACACAAACTGAAACTAGAATATGAAAAGTTAAAGGAAAAACCAAATAATACAAGTCTTGATACAAAAATCAAATTTCTGGAGAAATTTGGAACATAAAAGCTCTTTTCTAAGTACAAAACAAAACCACTGCTCAAAACCAAATTGCAAGTGCCGATGGTTTCTACATGTGAACTCGTCTTGCTTCCTGAATAAATGACTTGTTCACTTCCCACCGGCTTCCTTAGGTTGTGCATACCTTGTAAAGTATTCAAGACATAGATTATAGAACCAGAATCAATCCACCATGTGTTATGATTAACATTAACCATATTAGACTCATAACAAACAAATAAAATTTGAGTACCTTTCTTCTCGAGCCAGTCCTTAAATTTAACGCAGTCTTTCTTCATGTGTCCCGTCTTCTTGCAGAAGAAACACTTTAACAGCTTTTTTTATCGGATTGCGAAGCAACTTTGCCTTTTCCCTTATTCTTGGCATCGTCCTGCCTCTTCTTTCCTGAAACGATCAAATTGGCCTTTTTACCATCTTCCATCAATTACCTCTCCTCCTCTTGCATACACATGGTCAACAGTTCATTGATTGACCACTTATCCTCATGTGTGTTATAGGAGATCTTGAAAGGACCATATTGTTGTGGAAAAATGCACAGAATGTAATGCACAAGGAAAGATTCCGATATTGTAACTTCCAACGCTTTCAACTGAGCCACTATGTCCCTCATACGCATGATATGATCATGTACGCTCTTTATTCCAGTGAGCTTTAAGGATGACAACTGTATAATTAAAGTGCTAGCAATGGCCTTTAATAGATCTTTCACATTACCATGATGTTCAACAAAACTACGAATGCCAGCAGATCTTTTTATCTTTATGAACGTCACGGCGAGATGATTAGATCTCTCCCACCTTTCATAAGGAGCAATAGCTTCTGGAGTGTTGGTCTCAGACATACTCAGTGGTTCGTTCTTCTTAATAGCATAGTCTATATCTATCCAGCCTAAATGAAGCATAATTCTCTCCTTCCAAACCTTATAGTTGTCACCTCTCAATTCGGGAATATCACACTTAAGATTAGAAATATTAATTGTTTGAAAAACTGCAAATTGAGAAATAAAGATATATACTTGTATATATTTCGAGACCAATAATAATTCATGATTTACCAATGTAAATCATGCATTTAATAGATGACTCTAGTGACATAAGACTTGCCTGTGGGTTAAAGAATTACTCAATTAGATTTATCTGAAACGTTATGATAAAACTATATAATTATGTTTCTTTTTTTTAATTCTTGTGGGTAAATTAAGAAATATAATCCGATATTTTATCCTAATTAATCACACAAATATAATAAAATTCCTATGGGTAGATTTTATCATATCACGTATGATTAATTACAATTAATGTATTAATGTAATCTTAAAAACTAAATATAAAATTATAATTAATTCGAGATACTGTGGCTATTCTCAATTAATTAAAATCATATGATCACTAACATTAGTTTAAGCTTTAAATTAAAGCCTAAATATTTGCATCAAGTCATAAATAATGCAAATAAATCAAATGATAATGGACAAAATATTTAATCTAGTTTTTCACTTATAATAATCATAAATTTATACTCACAAAATTTCAATTAATCACATGTAATTTGTGCAAAATTAAACAATTACCATATGCATGTCATAAACTTAAATTCTAATCATAAGAGATACATAATTAAAACTTAATATTTTTCATAAAATATTAAGACCCAAAAATGATTTTGTAATTAAAATCATAGCATAATAAGTTAGATTTGAATTCACACAATTTATCACTAATATTAACAAACTTAATATTAACAATTTTTATTTTTTATTAAAAAACAGAAACAAAAAAACAAAAAACGAAAAAAAAAACAAAAGACGAGGTCGTCTTCAACCTCTAGCTGGGTCTGGCATGACCCGGCTAGAACTAGTCGGAGCCCCAACTCTCCAAACCAGCAGAGGACGCTGGAGTTTGCACGAATGCCGACGTTGGGACATCGCGGATGTCGCGAACCGCGTGAAACGTTGAAAGAACGACCATGCAATGCTCCACGAATGACAACGTCTGAAGCTCCACGTACGATCGTCGTCCCTCCTTATCCTTCATGGTCCAAATGACGTCGAGTGCTCCATGGATGACAACAACACGACTCTAACATCTCCAGCTGGTACAAAATGTCAAAAAAATTCAACAACCCAAATGTATATATTAGGCAAAAACTCAACCATAACAAAATAAAACAGAGGTAAACTTTTCGGTGGTTTCTAAGGCAAGACAGAGGCATTCTGTAGCTCCTTTACCAAATGAAATATAAACCTAGCAGTCGTATACATCTTATACAACAACTTTAATGTAAAGATCCATGCATATAATATATGTACAGCAACAGAAGCTGAAATCAAGAAAATTATACCTCCAGCCATTGCCTTTCCACTGAAGATCTGGATGTCTCTGTGAAGTTTGGAACTTCTATCCTCTTCCTTAGCACAACCGATGGTGTCAACAGATGCGTGGAGAAGACAGGGACCAAACCAACGTTTTAAACCCACTTCATACCTTCTTAGTCTCTGACCATCCCAGAGAAGAAGGGTCGGGTATTATGGGTGACAAATTGTACGTGAGTTAAGGGTTCATGATTAAATGGACCATATAATCATCATACTATAAGGTAGGTAAGGTTTTGGTAAAATCTTACATATTATCCAAAATAGCTCTTTAAATCTAAGTCAAACAAAGATTATTGGTTAACTATCATCATTCAATTAATATCTTATAGGTCCAACTAATAAAGAATATCAAAACTAATTACTTAGATATATAACATATATCCTAATACCCAACCTCCAACTTAGCCGAGAGACTCATGTTCTTTGGGCTGATAGTAATCTTCAAAAGCTACAGTCAAATCTATGAATATTAGAAGAGATCTAAGTGGGTGCTTATGAAAGAATGTCGCAGCGTTTTCCTTTATATAGACGCAAATAGCATGTATAAGATGAAACTAAGTGGTGATGGGTTTCGATTCTTAATTTAACATTATGTTTTGTTAGTCATAATACGTACAAAATTTTATTGAATAGCTAATTTTTACCATGAAAAGACTTTAATAAATTATACTGCCAAAAAAAGAAATTAAAATATTAAAAATTTCAAAATTTGCTCTGAATTTAAATATATTAACAAAAATATCTATATCAGACTAATGCATATTTGATATTTGTTTACATTTTATATTTAATAAAAGGAAATAAAGATTAAAAAAAGAAAATAAAGCAAAGTAAAAGATTTTGGTAAGATATAGTACTACTATTCTTTTTAATTATAATATTTTGTTAAGATATCGAAGCTAACGAGTACGTAGATTGGGGTTAAAGAGTGTCAAGATGATATCGAAAAAGAGGAAGAGTTGGTGTAAACGAAAAATGATATTGTCAGATAATGTGTAAATAGTTGATCGAGTGTGTGTTAACAGCTATAACAATTTTGGCATTTTTCTCCCTTAGTAACGAATTTTCGACTGATTTGAAATTTTGGCATCTTTCTCCCTCCGTTATATGCCTCTCTAGCTCATTCACTCGCTCAGACAAGTTTGTTGCATCAATAAATTAAAATTTTTAATATTTTATTCATAAAATTGAATTATATCAATTTAGGACCCAAGCATTGATTATAGAGCAAAGAGGACAATGGAGTAAAATTAGATCCCAAGCTATTAAATGATTGGAAGAAATTTTAAGGAACAGATGTGGAAGACGGAAGCAAATTAATGTGAAAAGATGATTAAAAATTGAAGAAAACGATATTGCAGTTAATTGAAAATGGTACTCAAATTTATCGCAATGTGAAGAAAGATAGAAGGATACTTGAGATGAATATGAACAATTTAAATAGAGGGTTTATATTATGTCTACTTTGTTTAATAAGGTTGAATGTGACTAAATTTTCAAATGCGACTACTTCTTCATGTTAGATAAAACCCAATAGAAATTAAGGTGCGCATTATAGCAATGCGCTATAAATTAAGGTGCGCATTGTAGCAATGCGCTATATTACGATACTAGTTGTACTTGACAAACATATCACCAAGGTGGGCAGAGTACCTAGTAGCATTAAAATAATAGTTTAAAGAATCCATATTTAATAATCCAATAGAGAGTTAGAAAGATTTGAAGTGGATGACAAGCGTTAAGGATTACTATGCAAAAATGATTTTAGTCTCATGATTTAGCGATATGAGAGCTATTGTGTGAAGGAATTTAGGGCCTGAAATTAAATATCCAGTTAATCTATTCAATCCAAGAAACCCGGTATACGAGGAAACAACAGCATATAGAACAAAGAGGAATCAACATTTTTTTTATAAATCAGTAATATTATAAATCAAAAAATAAAGGTTTATGTACATAGCTAGAGATTGCCCAAAACCAAATCTCATACTGAGACTAAATCAAAAACCAACCTAACCCAAACAGACTTGATACAAATCTAGACTAAATACAAGAACATCAATGTATGACATAAGAACTTAAACTATACAAGACCAAATACAAAACACTACCTAGTTCTGTCATCCCTTCAATATTGTTTTAAGAGACAACCTTACCCGCTCCTTTCGTATATACTCACTGCACTCTTGTAGCATCTCATCATCAAGGATACCGATATAACTTGATAGAATCCATTGACTTGATCTCCTTCATTGAAGTTAGCTCTTTTTGTAAAAAGTAAAGATCCTTTGTAGAATGTGCAGACCTATCCCCCTGATGCTTGCATCCAATCTATCCCTAGACTAATCTTCCTTGACATTACAACCTTCTTCATTAAGGCTTTTTTTAAAAAAAACCTTCCCTGAACCATCGACGATACTCACACACCCACTCACCCAAAACACTCAAGTAAAACCTGACATTTATGAGCACTATCCTAATGGCCGGGTTCGCCATTGTTATAAATTACCAAAGAGGGAGATGATATTGTGATCTTCGCTTTACCTCAAATTTTCATAACCTGAAACCAATCTGCAAAACATTACATTAAAAGAAAAACATAACTCTACAATTACCTTCTCTCAGTCTTTGAGAAAAGTTGTTCCATAACTTGGAAGATCACTCTAATATTAATGCTCCGTACTTCTATAACCGTGTCTTTGAAGGTTCTGAGGTTTCTTTCAGACCATAAGTTATATACAATAATAGACAGTAGGATGAAAAAAATGTTGAGATCAAATTTTTTGAAATTTTAAGGCTGATTGAACTAATTTAGAATGGATTGTAGGCTAAGTAGGTTTGGAATGTATATCTGAATGTGGTTGAGATAGTGTAAGCACACTGATTTTGAGAATGAACATTCAAAGAAGATGTGGTTAATAGACTCATTATCTAAGGAACACAGGGAGATTGTGTAACTTTCTGTAACTGTGTTTGTTCGCCACTAAGGTGGTGTTGGAAAGATAAGTTACTTACACAACCATGTAAGTTATAGAAATTTTAGTTCATGATTTAAAAGAGAAAAAATGTAGGTTTTTGTAGAGAGTGCGACCACAATGTCCAAAAATGAGGAAAATAGATAGAGGTCAAAGATTATTACGTTCTCATCCTTGTTTGATTGTTTTTTAATTGGTTTGAGAGTTTGCTTATTATGATATTGATTTCAGTTTCAATCTTGAAACTTTGTAGAGCAATGAGTTGTTTGGGGGTGAGAGATCAACTTTTTTCTATAAATCCTTACTGAGTTTAGTATATTTATTTATCAGTTTGTCTTATATTTTTCCCTCTACACTTGAGGGTTTTCCATATTAAATCCTATTGTTTGTTTCATCTTTAAAGTTTCTTATTCTCATATTATTTTACTATTGCAGTTTGAAGAGTTGTTTATTGTCGTTGCTATTTGGTTGATCAGTTAGAGAGTTGTGTATTTGTCTCCCAATAAGTGGTATCAAAGTTATCGTAATGGAAGGTTAAAAAAAGTCTATGGTCAAGTTAATGTCATCAAATTACTCTATATGGAAGCCTATGATAGAGGACCTTTTGTATTGCAAGGATCTTTTTGATCTTATTGATGTGGATAAAGGTGTGAAGGATGATGTTCCTTTAAAACCTGAAAAGATGTCAAACAAATAATGGGAAAAGAAGAAGCAAAAAACTTTAGGCATTATAAAACAATGGATTGATATCAGCATATTCAACCATGTGCCTCAAGAAACAGATCTTTTTGAGCTATAGAAGAAGCTAGAAGGTTTGTATGAAAGGAAGACTACCTATAATAAGGCTTCTTTAATTAAGAGGCTTATGAACTTGAAGTTGAAAGTTGGGAAATTAGTGTCGGAGCATATAAGTGATTTCTAATACATAATCAATAAGCTTACTCTAATAAAGATCAATCTTGATGAAGATTTTCAAGGCTTATTCATATTGAGTTCGTTACTGGATAGTTGGGAAACTTTTGTGGTGATGATTAGCAACTCAGCTCCTAAAGGTGTCCTATCTTTGAATTGAATCAATAAGAGTTTTTTTATGAAGAAATCATAAGAAAGGATATTAAAGTTGACAACATGCAATATTTTATGAAAAAAAGTAGGGGAAGAAACAAGAATAAGGGTCCTAAAGGTTATGACAAGTCTAAGAACTTTTTAAGTCCAGAGGTGACAAAGACGTGAAGACATGCCACTATTACAATAAGGGTCCTAAAGGTTATGACAAGTCTAAGAAATTTTTAAGTCCAGAGGTGACAAAGACGTGAATTCATGCCACTATTACAATAAGACATGACATATTAAAAGGGTTCAGAAAAAGCAAGATCATCAGAATGATGGTGACAATAGGGGTATAACTATAATTTCTTCAAATACGAATGATGAGGTGTGCCTAGTTTGTGTAACTACTAAATGTTTTGATATCAGCAATTCTAGTTTTGAATGGTTGATCGATACGGGAGCATCTTACCATTGTGTTCCAAAGGTGGAGTATTTCTTAAAATGCAAGAGCGTATATTTTGTGAGTGTTAATATAGGAAACCAAAGATCCTTCAAGATAGTAAGTATGGGTGATATCTGAGTTCAGGTAAATGTCAGATGCTTACTGACCTTGAGAGATGTAGGACACATCCTTAACCTAAAGCTAAATTTACTATCAATGAATATGTTAGATTAAGAAGCTTTTCAATACACTTTTGGGGATATAAAGTGAAAACTGGATATAAAGTGAAAACTGTCTAAAGGTGCTTTGATGGTTATCGAGGATAGTTATGTTGCTCGCTATATAAAACACACTTAAAGGTGTATGGTGGGGGAGAAGTATACACAACCGAAAAGGAATCTAAACCAAACCTATGGCATCGACAATTAGGACACATGAGTGAGAATAAATTAAAGTTGTTGGCTAAAAAATCCTTTATCGCAATTATCATTGCTTGACTATAAAGTAGTATAGATTTTCTTTCAAGAGAAGATCTATAAGGAAGTAGGAGTTGTTGGAGTTTGTGCATTTAGATGCATATGGTCTTATTGAAGATGAGCCATTATGAGGTTAAAGATATTTTGTTAAATTCATTTATGAAACTTTGAGAAAGACTTGGGTGTGGTCAAGTGTTTAAAACTTTTAAGAAGTTTCATATTATGGTAGAAAGGGAAACTAAAGAGCCTTAAAACTGATAATGAAGGGGAGTATACTTCAAGCTATTTGAACAATATTGTAGATCACATGAAATTAAACTTGAGAAAGCTAAACTAGGGACTCCACAACATAATGAGGTTGCCAAAAGGATGAATAAAATCATCATGGAGGAGGTTCGTTACATGATCAGGATGTCAATATTGCCAAAGACATTTAAGGTAGAAGCAATTTGAACTATGGTCTTCTTGATCAATCGAGCTACTTCAGTTTAATTGGATTTTGAAATTCTCAAGAGAGCGTGGATTGGCAAGGATCCAACATATTATCATTTTAGAGTTTTTGGCTACAAGGTATTCAAATATGTACCTAAGAATCAGAGAAAGAAGCTTGACTCAAACTCAAAACCTTACTGTTAAGTCAAAACAGACTTCACGTATTAAATAATTTTGATGACAAACAAAGAGAAATATACAAATAAAAGTAGATGGACGCATGAGGAGTAAAAAACAGACGAAAGCATTACTGAAGAAAAACAGACGAAAGCATTACTGAAGAAAAACAGACGGAAGCTTTACAAAGCAAAAAGCAGACGGAAGCTTCACAAGCGAAAAACAGACGGAAGCGTTACAAAGCTAAAAGCAGACGGAAGCTTTACAAAGCAAAAAGCAGACGATACAAAAAGCAGACGGAAGCATTACAAAACAAAAAGCAGACGAAAGCTGTACAAGAGAAAAGCAGACGATACAAAAATCAGACGGAAGAAAGAAACATCAGCTTGAGTTAGTTACGGAGTCAAACTGAATAACCGTTTCTTTCAAGATTCAAGAAACAGATATTCAAGAAACAGTTGAA
>JANTPM010001563.1:0-10655 GCA_025434745.1 Erythroxylum divaricatum
GGTTTCTCACTGAGTTCGCAAACTCACCCAAAATTGCAACCTATTTTTCAGGACTGTTAGAGTAGACTCCTAGCTCCAAAGATATTCTTTCCGCCGTGCGAGCTGCTGGCAAGAGACGCGATGGCACACAGGTCGGTCATCTGGGTTAGCTTTTGAGGATGACTTAGGATAGATGCTTGTATCAGTTTCCATTTTTGGTTTTTTTAGGAGACTGATAGACTTGTCTATTCTGACATTGGATGATTGTACCAGATGATTATTATTTTGGATTTTAACTTAGTGATTTCTGATATTGTGATTTATTTATTGCGATTCCATATGGATGTTAGTGGAAATGTTCTGGTGATGCACCTTTGTCGTGGGATACGTATCGGAGCGACTTTCGGGTTTTCCGATGTGTACCCTACAGTGAGGGGGCGCTACAATTTACATTAAAAATGAAGGAAGTTAAAATAGGAGGTAACCACTAACAAATACCCAAATTAAACCAAGTACACAAAAACCTAGTAAATAACAAAACTCACTTACCTCAACTAACACGCAGAAGAAGTCACTAAAGCATGTGAAGGACGAAGACGATGGAGCTAGAGTGAGTTGACTACCAAAGAAGATAACCAAAATAAAGCAAAGAAGTCAATGAATTTCAAATTAGTATGCAAATTGATATAAATTCATGTTTAGAAGTCTTAGTCATAGCATTTGATTGTCACCATGTCATTTAAAAAAATCCAGTCATTAGCCTTTTAAAACATAAAAAGGATGATAAAAGTTATCTTTTCAATGACGTAAAAAAATGCAAAAAGACTATGTTGCAAAATACAGAAACAGGTTTAAATTCAATTAAAATGTGTGGAAAATCATTATTGATTTTGTCAACAAGCAAAGGAAATGAATATGAAAAATGAATACCTACTGAAGCTTCTATTCAATCTCCTTGAAAGTACTACAACCAAGAAATAGTCAATAAGATCTTAGCCAGTAAAATTACAAATCTACCTTATATAAGACCAAACTCTTGTTCTATGCTATAAGTTGCAATGTGAAAACATAAATCTTTATGATATTAACACACAAACAAAGCAGGCCAACATTCAACATTCAACATTCAACATCCATGCTTTGTCAAAATTCTTAGTTGCATTGCTAGTAAGAGGGCAGGAGAATTTCGATTTGTGCTTCTCATAATAACTAATATGAAGCTCAAGCATGAAGCTCTTAGCTTTTGCTTTGGATCTTCCTTATTCTTCAGATGCCTCAGTTGAAGAAGCATACGTTGTTTGTGTCTCTGATGCCAAAGGATGTTGGGAAGCCAACATTCAAGTTAGAGAAAACCGCAGTTTATGAGGGAACTTGTATATGGGAAAAGCCTGTTTATGTAAATGTGAAACTTGTGAAAGAGATGAAGACTGGGAAGCTTTATCAGAAAATCCATCATTTAATTATTTCAAATGTACGTATTCAATCAAACTCTAGAGATTTTGCCCTTTTCGGTTTAAATGTGTTAATCCTTCTCATTTCATGTAATTTTTGTGGGTGGTCTTCAAAATCTGGCTATATAGGTGAAGTTGATTTTGCAAATTTTGCAAAGGAAGCTAAGCCAATGACTGTATCTCTTCCTCTTAAGTTTGCAAACTCTAGAGTAGTACTAAATGTTAGCTTTAACTCTCATTAACCCTCCATTTTCCACCTAGACAAATAAAAGGATTTGAACTGATTGATCGACTTTCTTGTTTAAACATAGTCTTTAAAGTTCAGAATCTTATTCAATTATGTCATTTAAATCTTCCAATTTGATTCATACTTTAAAACATTGGGACAGGTGATAATTAAAAAGATGTAGGGAGATATTGATCAAAGGCAAACATTGAATACTAATTGTTCATTTGGATTTACTACTTCGTCTTCCTTTTATTGTTCCAATTAGTGACTAAGAGTATATAATCTCAGATACATTGATGAAAATGGAGAATCAGAAGTTTCAAATGATGTAAGCATGAAGAAGCAAATGAAAAATGAGGATGCAGACAGAAATGGTGAAAGTATTACTAAAGTAAGGTCTAATATCATCTATTACTGCTTTCTCTTTTAGCACATAGAAAGAACTTATATCTTGTTTTAGATTAGAGCTTAAAGATTGACTATTGTTCTAGATTATAAATCATATGTTTACACATGTCAAAGGATAGGAGTTTGGAAAATGAAGAGGAGGGCAGTTTCAAATCAAATATGGGATCTAATGCCATCACACCGAAAAATCATCTGTATTGAAAATATAGCACAGAATGGTCACTTAGTTCAGCTTCAGATGGACGCTTATTCAACTTTATAAATAGTCTTGAAGGCAACCTTCCAAAAGAATCACAAGATGCACCGAGTGATACTATTTAAAAACTTAAAAATAAATCTGATGATGTAGGCAAATTTATGAGAACTAGAAATGCAGTCTTTGAGGAAGCAAATTATGAAAAAAAATAGAAGGGTACATGATTTATCAATAGAGACGACATACCTTAAATTAGAGAAAGATGCACTCAAGGTGGAATGTGAAAAGCTCAAATCCTCATAGTATTCTACTAGTAAAGAAGAACTTCTGAAATAATTGCTAGCTAGGAACAAGGATTTATGGGTTAAAGTAGAAGAAATCGGGCGAGAACTTGGTCATGAAAAGGATGTGAACACCAATCTTCAATTGCAACTCTAGAAAGATGTGGAAGTATCTTGTCTGTCCATTAACCTTGAGCTAAGAAATGATGGTCAAGAGTTGGAGAAACGATGCAAATGCAATGCAAAAGAGAATGAAGGATAAAACCCAATACAAAACTTAGTATAAAACTCAGTACAAAACCTAGTACAAACTCAGTACAAAACAAAGCCCACTTACCTTAATCAATGAATAAACAAAGATGCAGAAGGAAGAAGGGAAAAAAAAGAATGGGAAGGATGAAGGGAACCAAAGCATGAAAAAGATGCAGCCCTAAAATGCAGAAGGCAAAAAGCGAGGAGAAAATGAACATTCACAAACTGAGAGGGGGATTTCGTGGGCAAGCAGCAGACGTTTAACAAAAATGATGTCATCTGGTAACAATGTCGTTTTTGATTTAACAAAAATGTCAAAGATGAAGCTAATGGTAACATTTAAATTTATATTTACTGACTCTGTTAATGCACCCTGATTCATTTACATTTTATTAAATAAGTTGCAATTAAAGAAAAAATGATGATGCTTATTTTGTCGCCTATCATTCACGCCTCTTTTACGGATGGTTATAACTATTTCATCACTATATTCCATCGCAAAAATTGATGAGATAATTTCTCATCCATTTTTACCAAAATATATTTTGTTTGTCGCAAATTACCAAATATTAAAACAATTTCAAATATGAAATGTGATTTCCCATCACTGATTTTTAACAGTATCATTTCCATTGGTGATTTTCTGCCGGCAATCGGTAATTTTCTTGTTGTGCTTTATTAGGACAATTACCTAACTTGAAAGGTTAATTGTCTCACTTACCTAAACTAATTATATTATTCTTGGACATCCAATAACATATATATATGAGAGAGAAATACCTAAAATAAATTTTTTTCATTTTTTGGAATCTAATATTTTATAAATGAGTGAGAAAAATAAAGGGAGAGACTGAAAAAGACAGGAAGAGGGAGATAGAGGGGTAAATATAGGAGGAGAGAAAAAGAGAAAAAAAGGAAGAGGGTGGGTGGAAGAGAAAAGGATAAAAAGAACATATAACTTCTTTAAGTTACATAAAAAATAGAGTGATTAAGAAAAAATGGGAAGAGAAAGAGAAACTTTTAAGTGATGGTAAAAATAGAAAGAAAGAGAAATAAGAAAAGGAGACTTATCACTATATAAATGAGGGAGAGAAAGAATAAGAATCAGAGAACATTATTTTATCCCTTTAACTTTAATGGGTTAGAGATTAAGGTTCTAATAGAGAGATCAAGAGGGAAAAAAAAGGGAGAGAAAGAGAAACTTTTAAGTGATGGAAAAAGGATAGGAAGAAAGAGAAATATGAAAAAGAGACTTATCATTGTATAAATGATGAAGAGAATGAATAAGAATAAGAGAACAATATTTTATCCCTTATCTTTAATTGGTTAGAGATTGAGGTTCTGGGTTCTTACTAGATTTTCCATTGACTCTGACTTATGTTCCCTTTCATTCACTACTTTTTCGATTAGTTCAGGACCCTCCGTAGCTATTGAGATTTTCTACTCCCTCCTTAGGTTCGCCCTTTATTAAGGATGACAAATATGGCCTGACCTAACTCGGTTCAACCTAAATTTGGCTTAAGTTGACCGACATATGGACGGATGGAAAGGTACCAAGTGACACCATTTTGTCAAAATATTTTTTATAAAATATGAGGTCTTATCGGGAAAATCTGTGGCTTTTCGAGCCATAACCCAAGCCAGGCCACAAGCCAAGCAACCACCAGTTAGTCAGACCTAGGCATGGGCAACCCAGCGAGACTTATTGCCATCCCTACCCTCTATTACTACTCTATTTATTTGCTCTGTATAAGCTTCTATGCTTGTCTATGAAGAAGGATACTTGAGGGTTATTATAGTCCTTTTAGGTTTACAATTTCCTGCTTTAGTTTTGGTTACCATTTTTAGTAACTACTTTTTGAATTGCTTATTTCACCCAGCTCTATGCATTTCCCCTTTTGTATTAAGTGATCTGCTAAATGATGGAGGGACATAGCCTTTTGAATGTTTCAATCTTTCCCCCACTCCTTGCTACATCTCTCTTTCCCTTCTTCGTAGGTTTATCCATCACTCCCTTTGTTACCAATCCCTAGCCAAACCAGACTCCATTTCTAGACCCTCTTTAATAAAATTTTGACCATTGTTTTTACAACGATCGATAAGTTTAACCCTAACATTTCAGAGAGAACACTTAAGACCCTAACATTTAGAAAAAGTTAAAATTTAACCCCATAATAAAGGAATTACTAATGGTCAACCTAGCACTTTTTAATAATTCTTTATTTCAATAACAGGCTCCGTAATACCACATCATATCTGACGTGGCAAGGTGGGACCCCTTTTTAAGAAAATATTAAAATCTTATTTATTTTATAACTATAGGACCACCCATTTTAATTAATCCTTAAAATTTTCTTGACTTAATCAAATATATTAAGTTAACTAATCAAAACTTAATCCTCACTATATCACTTAACAAAAATTATCCCACCCTTACAGTTTTGTGTTTCTGTGTATGGAATCCCTTGCTATATTTTTTTCTGCATCTGGAATCCCTTGTCGTCTTACTTTAAAAAAAAAGGATCCCTCACCATCTTATGTTTGTGCATCAGAGACTGGGTGGAATCCCTTTATCGCTATCATTAAAAGGTTCAAGGCATTAGAATCTCTCACTATCTCACATCCCTCAGTCACTCTTATTCCAATAGTAGCTCTTATAGGTCCGCTTCTCTACAAGTGTGATTCAACTGGTAACTTTTTTATTTTCTTAAGAATTTTTCACCGTTAAGATTTTTCTTTACAATGTGAATTTGACCAACTCATGTAGATTTACTTGACCATGTATTCCAACTCTATAATTGGGAATAGATAGAGAAACAAATTTTTAGTCTAGTAGTTACTTAGTTTATGACACAAGTTCTTAATTGCAAATGTTGCATGTTGATGGTATATGGTTGTGTCATTTTCAACACATGACTGAAATAGCATGGAAGGCATAAGTTCTTAACTATACATGCATGTTTCATACGTGATATGTGCTTAAATGATTGTATATTTATTCAATAAAACTTATTGATTAATGACACGAAAATGTTTAAGATACTCACTTTAGTTCATATATGGTTTTATACATAATTTGGAAGGGAAGTAGTTAAAATGAGTTAAAAGCACTATGTTTTGACCGTTTTCTAAAAATTCACACTCATTTGTCTTTATGGAGTAAGAAGAAGAAGAAGATTACAAAGCGAGTGAGACAATGTATTAAAACATTATAACCCAGGCAAACTACCCATGTAAGATTTCCCATTTATTGCATGTTGTCCCATGCAAGGTGTCTCATATGAGTGAGACACCATACACACCATAGGACATTCATATGATACACCATACACACCATGGGACATTCACGTGATACACTACACACACCATGGGAAATCTATCATTGACATGTGAAGAGCCATCTATATAATGAAGACAAAAAACAAGATAATAAAGATTGTGCTCACGATCAATGGCACACCACCATGAGCACTTAATACCTCACCAATTTAAACATAGTTTTTTTAATGCAAAAGCAAATAGATGGTGACAGCAAAAGGGTGTGTTTTTGTTTGGGAAAAACTGAGGGAGAGTGTGGACAACTGTCCTATTTTTTTAACCCTTCATTTTTCATATAAAGGCAATAACTTGGTGATGACAGAGTGTGTCTTCATCAGGGGGTTGTTTTTGTTTTGGAAAATTCCAAGGAGCTCTCAATTTTGAAAAGGAGATAATAGTTGATACGTTCTCTCATCTTATTTGGGAGACATAGTAGAACCGAGACAATTACAGTAGGGAGGGTGCTAATTCATTATTCTCTTTGGTGTTTAAAATGGTTTGAGGGATGGAGTAAAAAGGGACAGAATCGAAAGTGAAAGACTACTATATTTTTTATCCTCTTTGGTTTTGCAACATTGGGATGATTAGGAGACAGTTTCGTGAGCTGATTATATTATCCTTTTTGGTTTCCAAGATGGTGGGAGGGCTAGAGCAAAAGATAAATAACATGGCAGCTATGAAGAAGATGAAGGGTTAGACATCTCAAAGCCAGTTTGGGGGTGACATTGACACTGACAAACTTGGTTAAAATTTTCATTTTGTTTGTTATTCATACTCTCTTTAAGAAATGATTGTGTTATCCTATACATATAGATTTAGGTTTTGTGTATGAATCATATAGTTTGGTTGTTTGTGTATGAACCCATAGCCAAAATTTGAATATAATTCGTAATTGTTATATTTGAGATTCTTTTGTAGTGACTAATGGTTCACAATCATTAGGGATACCATAACCTAGGTTAAATAACCCAAGCATATGTGGTTATTACGTAGATTAATTGGTTTTCCTAATTCATAATGTGATTACCCAATTGAATCTAGAGATCGTATCCTAGGTTATTCGGTGGTTAGGTTTAATTAACGAATATATCTTAATTAAATATAACCTAAGGGAAAACTCGGGTTAATAGATCACATTAATAATCTTACGATTAATAGTTCAAGGAGAGTTTAAGAACAACAAATTACTGAAATATGTTTAATTAGGGTATAGATCGAGATAGAACTAAAGAACTAAATTCTCAACGAGTTCACCACTTTTAACACTGTTCTTTAATTTGTTTTCATTAGTTTAGTTTTATTTTCTTATTTTAAAACAAACTAAACCCCCATAACCTAAACACTGATTAATTTCATTTCAACAACCTTACACATACTTTTTGTGGGATTGACCTAGACTTACCACTATTAAAGTAGTAGGTTTAGTTTATTTTGATTAGCATTACAACTTGCCGTTATCAATATGCTAGTTCATGGTGCTCCTTTGTTTTTGTTAGTATCTTCTCTTAACATATAAATGCAATTTTTTTCATAGTTAATGTTAAAATAGGAGTCATTGTTCAATTGATTTTTTAGTATGATTGCATTGAATTGTATCCTAGACTAAATATACTAGTCATTATTCAACCAAAACTGTTGCATGAAAACCATGATATATTCTATTGATATATAGAGAGATTACCTCCGCTACCCTAAATGTTTAATATATAGAGTGATTTCCTCCTCTACCCTAGATATTTGGAACATTCTATTAGCTGATTTTGTGAGTTGTAACTTGTGAAAGTGACTCTTTGTAATTTTTCTAGTTGATAGTTCATTCCTTTTTAATATCCTTTACTTTTTAGTGAGAGACATGATTTAGTTTCTCATGGCATATTTATATTTACTATTGTCAGAGGTTAAACAGCTACTTGCTAAATGACTCTTCTTTTGATGAATTTTACTTGCTATAGACCACAAAGGACTCAATGGAAGGTGGTAGTGGTAACAATTTTCATTTATCTACCGGCATAAATTTACCGTTATTTTTCTTTTGAAAATCTATTAAGGAAAGGTAGTATACCATCTTTATGGCTAGGATGGATATACAAGTAACCATAGCAATTGAAGTTGTATTTTGTATTTGAGGGAAACATACACATTTAATACCATGTTAAACAGTGAGAGTATATTGCATGAGATAGTACAAGTATTTTGAGTAACTTACAAGATGAAGATAAATATAAGGATAAAGTTAAGTATTCAAAGATAAGAAAATATTTCTATTACAACAAATAAGATTATGATGTCATACCAAAAAGTTGAAGATGTTTGAATACAATCAATTGATATTGAAGTGACTTGTATGATGATTTGTTGGAAAATTTAGGACAGATAGGATTTTGATATTCATCACCTAGGAAATGTTATCTTATATTTGGCATTGATGGGTGTCTTTGTAAGCAAATTTACATTGTGATTTTTTTGAGTATGTAAATGGAATCATCATCATCGACTAATGCGACAATTAGTTCAAATTTAAGCAATGTTGTCTGCTATTATGGGTTAAAGACTCCATTAAGGACTTCATGAAGTGATTATAATCCTACCTAGAGAATTTATAGATGTCTCAATTATCCAGTGAGAATTTATTATTATTTGATTAATGAAATTGAATGTTAAAATTTTTAATTTTTTTTCAATGAAATTGAACATTTTAGGTTAGGAGATGTAAATATTTCAAATGGTATGATGAAGGATTTACTAAGAGAGTCATTCAAATGATTCAAAAATTAAGGAGTTAATTAGTAATGTTAAAGAAGGAGCTTGAAAAAAGCACAACTAAGGAGTTTGAATAACAAATGAAGCTATTAAAGGAGGACATAAATTTATTAAGAAAAGAAAAAAGAAATTAAATGTATATTAATAAACATTGTAATAGGGTTTGATATGGTTCTAGTACTTTTTATTTGTATTTAGGTTGTGGGATATTGTATTGACTGTCAATCATGTAATGGTTAATATTAATTTCTAATGTATTATGAAAAATTGATTTCAAAATTTGTGTATGAATTATGTAATGAAGTAAAAACAATACTATTATATATAACCAATAGACAATGAATAATTAACTTGTTGCATATGTTGTCAAATCTGCACAAAAAGTACACACATACATACACAGAGAGAGAGAGAGAGAGAGAGAGAGAGAGGTTGTGCAACAACTTATATTGATTTTATCAAAAAATTTGATATTTGTATTGTATGTATACAATACAAACATTTGTCACCATTATCAATACAAGATATCCATAAACTTATATTTCATTGTCATCATTATCACTAGATTATCAAAAAGTTAAGGCATAACTAATCGATATTTGCTTCATTTGTACTTGACTATGAAAGTATAATTTGTGTCAATGATGTTCTCCTTTAGCTTGATTTAACTTGTAATTGTTGTGAAGCAATATTGGAATGTCCTCTAAAACGTAAACCCTTTTGGCTGAAATGACAATTGAAATGTGTTGGTTCAACATCTTCGAACTTTCTTTATTGGCATCTCCAAGACGTATCAACTTTTTTCTTTTTGATAATCTAAAAAATTCTTTGAAGAGAAATAATGTTTTGTGTACAACATTATAGAGGGACTCTTGATAAGTGTGAAATGCATCATATTTTATGTAGCACCCTCTTACCACAGGGTACACACCGGGATGCTCGAAGGTGATTCCGGCACATATCCTACAATAAGAGCACGCTACGTTCGCTCACTACAATCACTTCATATGGCATGGTATCATAGTTCACTTATAAAGTATCATAAGAAAATCATAATATTTTAAAAGCCAACTTTTTCCTCAATTCATTTCATAAGAACCCGATTGTCTACATTGTGACTTTCAACAATCTCCATATGAACATCATCAAAACCTAATACAATAGTATTACATGAATGTGGAGACTATGTACAATCTAACTAATCTGTCCAAAAATCCAAGCTGACCGACCTTTGAGCCATGACTTCTCTTGCCAATTACAATTTACACAGCGATAGAGCCTCTCAAAAGCTAGAGTCGTCCCTCAGACCTAAAAAGACAACGATGCAATTTTGATGAGTTTTGTGAACTCAATAAGGTAACCATCATCGATGCTTCACTCAATTCATGCAACACATCAATTCACAAAACAATTATTGCATTTACATTAGTAACACAAATTCACTTAAGCATAAGCAATTTTTTTTTTTGCATTTCATTGTATCAAACATAATTAACAAGATGCATATGAAATGCTCATGAGACACTTTCCAATTGTTACATTGTTGTGACTGAGTGCCTGAACTATCCCGTATCCGTTTTTAGATAACGGGCTCATTACACGTTGAGCCTGAGGCTCTGAAACACTTTTGAGCTCGAGGTTCAATTGCACTTGTTGAGCTTTAAGCTCTGATCGTTAGCTACTCTAGTCACAACTTCTATTATCTGATTATGCATTCATGAATGGAATGCATGTAACACAATCAATCACTTGATAAAACGCATAGGTCTCACATTCCCATT
>JANTPM010001770.1:0-10637 GCA_025434745.1 Erythroxylum divaricatum
TTGTAAATAACAGAAATAAACGTTATTCATAAATAATAATAATAATAAGAAAAAACCAAAGGCACAAGTCCACGTCTATCTTAATTAGTGCAGTATAAAGGAGATTCTCCATATATAAAGCTTCGGCTGTGGCTTGCAACTGTCCATCTGCCAAGGAGCTTTGAAATTTTTAGAAGAAACCGACGCCATTTTATCTCTAGACAGAATAAGACAGAGTTGTCTTAGACAGACGATCCGCGCTCCATTTTGTTGTAGGCATGCACGAATTACAGACAATTTTCTCAGACTATATGAGCTTGTGTATGGTTTGGACAGACAAAGGGGACATGGAATACAGTAAAAGCTGGCAACAACGCCGCCTGAGACGTCTAATCAACTCATAAAGTCAGTTAAAAATGCGGATGGTTGTCCAGTTATTGCATCGTTACGTTGGAAGTTAACTTTTGCAGGTCATTTTGACTTTTGCAGGTCAGATCTTTCAGGCTTTTCAGTGGGTCAGTAAGGTTGCTCCAGGGCTTGGCCCTCGTCATCAGCGATTCATTAATTGGTCCAAACTGTCTCTTGGTTGGGTCAAACTTAACACTGACAGAGCCTGCAATCGCTACTCGGCTTCAGCAGGTGGACTTTTGCGTGATAGTGCTGGCCACTGGCTTGGTGGATTCTCCCAGAATCTCAGTTGGTGCGATCCGGTGTCGGCTGAGCTTTGGGCGTTTATACCGGGCTTGCATTAGCTTGGGATCTGGGCTTTCGCCGCATAGAACTCGAGCTGGATTCTCTCGCGGTGCATCTTCTCCTTTCATCAGCGGTTCGTCGTTCCCAAACACTCAACCCCATCTTCCTGGGAGTTCATGAGCTTCTCACCCGGAATTGAACTGTTGCACATCGGCACGTTTATCGAGAAAGCAACAGATGCGTTGACTGACTTGCTACTCACGCAGCTTCCACTACAGTCGGTCTCACCGTTTTAGTTACTACCCCTGTTGGGTGCCAACGCCTCCTCGACGAGAATCTTTCGGGGATTTGCTTCCCCCGTCTTGTTATGTAATCTTTGTAGTTTATTTTCCCTTCATACAAAAAAATGAATAGTTCATAAAATTTGTAGATGAATGGTTGTACAATTTATGTAACAGTTTTGTTGCATTGATGAGAGATGTATATATAAATAGAGATGAAGTGTGGAGTTTGTATGATGAAGAGAGTGAGTTGAAGAAAATAGAGAGAAAAAACAGAGTGTTGTGAGAGAGAGATTGTGAAATTGTCTCTGTACTGTTTTTTCCAGCAACGAATTTTATTTTCTCCTCCATATATATCCTTGTTTGCATTAGATTTAAGTGTGTCTAAAAATAAGAATTTTCAACAGATTGGTATTAGAGCTTGAGAAATTAGAGAAAATGGCCAACAATAGTAACCATGCTCCATTTCAAGTAACTCGTCTAACAAAAGAGAACTATTCAACTTGGTGTATTAGCATGAAGGCTTTGTTAGGTTCGAAAGATGCTTGGGAGATAGTAGATAAAGGATATGTGGAACTAGAAGAAAAAACCGTTTTGAATTAGGCACAAAGGAATGCTTTGTGCAATACAAGGAAAAAAGATTAAAAAAGCTCTCACCATAATCCATCAACCAATTGACAATGGAACGTTTGAAAAAATCTCTGAGGCTAAGATTGCCAAACAAGCATGGAAAATTTTAGAAAACACATATAAAGGTGTTGATCAGGTGAAGAGAATAAGGCTTCAAACGTTGAGAGGAGAATATGAAGCCTTACACATGAATGAATCTGAGTTCATCTCAGATTATTTTACAATAGTCCTCAAAGTGGTGAATAATATGAATAGATTAGGTGAGAAGATTCCAGATAGCCAAGTTGCTGAAAAGGTTCTTTGCTCGTTTGACGAAAAATTCAACTTCATCATTATAGCAACTGAGGAGTCGAAAGATTTGAGCCTAATGACAATTGATCAACTCGTGGGTTCCTTACAAGCTCGTGAAGAAAAGATTTTACGGAAGAAGAAAGAGCCCATCAAGTAGTTATTACAAATAAAGCTTCAACAGCAGATAGGTGATGATCAAGAAAAAGGTCAAAATAGACGAGGATAAGGTTGCGATAGAGGTCGTGGACGTAGAGGTTCACGTGAACATGGACGAGGAGGATATAACAAAAATCAAGATGTTCGCACACTAATTCCTCATGAGGCTGAGGTCGAGGCCGAGGTCGTGAGAATTACTCAAGGTTGAACGGGAGACAAAATGACGATAAAAGGTATGAAAAAAGCCAAATTGAATGTTTCAATTGTCATAAGTTTGGTCATTATGCTTAGGAATGCAAAAATAAAGTTGAAGAGAATGTTAATTATACTGAGAAGGAGATAAAAAATGAGGAAACACTACTTATTGCATGCAAATCTAATGAGAGCAACGAAAGCAATTTTTGGTATCTTGACAGCGACGCGAGTAATCACATGTGCGGGCACAAATTATTATGCATGGAGCTTGATGAATCGATAAGCGGTAATATTACTTTCGGATATGCAACAAAAATTCCAATGAAAGGGAAAGGTAATATTATGATACACTTAAAGAATGGGAAACATGAATTTATTTCCAATGTTTACTATGTGCTTGGCATGAAGAATAATATTTTAAGTTTGGGGCAGCTTATGGAGAAAGGCTATAATATTTTCATGAATAATTATAGCCTTTCACTCAAAGATCAAGATGAAATTTAATTGCTAAAGTAGCAATGACAAAAAAAAAACAGAATGTTTGTATTGAATATTCAAACTGATATTGCTTGAATATTCAAACAGATATTGCAAAGTGCTTGAAAACATGTGTGAAAGACTCATCATGGACATGGCATTTGAATTTTGGTGGTTTGAGATTGCTAGCAGAGGAGAATATGGTGAAAGGATTGCCTTACATTCATCACCCAAACCAATTCTGTGAAGGATGTATTTTTGGCAAGCAATCTAGAAAAAGCTTTCTAAAAGAATCTTATTCAAGAGCGAAGGAGCCTCTGGAGCTTGTGCATACTGATCTTTGTGGGCCAATCACACCAAGTTCTTTTGCTAAGAATAACTATTTTATATTATTCATTGAAGATTTTAGTCGAAAAACATGGGTTTATTTTGTAAAACAAAAATATGAGGTATTCAGAGTGTTTAAAAGTTTCAAATTTTTTTTCGAAAAGGTGAGTGGGTATTCCATAAAAGCTTTGAGATCAAACAGGGGAGGAGAATTTACTTCAAGGGAGTTCAAAAGATTTTGTGATGAAAATGGAATCTGAAGGCCCCTCACGATTCCATTCACACTACAACAAAATGGTGTCACTGAGAGAAAGAATCGATCAATCTTAAACATGGCACGAAGCATGCTAAAAAGTAAGAAAATGCCGAGGGAATTTTGTGCTGAAGTAGTAGATTGTGCTGTGTATCTTTGTAATAGAAGCCCAACCAGAAGTTTGCAGAATATGACTCCTCAACAAGCCTGGAATGGATGGAAACCAAGTGTTACTCACTTGAAAATCTTTGGGAGTGCTGCTTATGCTCATGTCCCGGATCAAAGACGAATGAAGCTGGATGACAAAAGTGAAAAGTTTGTGTTCATAGGCTACGATTCAAGTTCGAAATGATACAAGCTTTATAATCCCAAAAATGGAAAACTTCTTGTGAGCAGAGATGTCATTTTTGATGAGGAAGCTATGTGGGATTGGAATACACAAAAATAAGATTATGCTTTCTTTCCATTTGTTGAAGAATGCATGGGAGAAAATATTGAAGCAGATCAAGAACCTGTGATGCTTGCATCTCCTCATTATAGTGAATCATTTACATCATCAGAAGAAAGTCTTGTTGGGCCTCGTGGCCTGAGGAATTTAGGGGGAATTGTATGATGAAACTGAAGTGATAAATAATCTTACCTTATTTTGTCTTTTTGCAGATAGTGAACCAATTGATTTTGCAGAAGCTAATCAAGACAAAAGGTGGGCGAGGGTAATGGATGAAGAAATTCAACCCATTAACAAAAACAATACTTGGGAACTTGCAGCTCTTCCCAAAGGATAGAAAGCAATCGAAGTCAAATTTTTAAGACCAAAAGAAATGCTAACGAAGATGTGGAGAGGCATAAAGCTCGACTTGTTGCCAAAGGCTATAGCGCACCCCAAGGTGTTGATTACGATGAAGTTTTTGCTCCCGTAGTTCGTTTGGAGACAATCAGATTAATTATATCATTGGCTGCTCAACATAGATGAAGAATTTTCCAGATGGATGTTAAGTCTGCTTTCTTGAATGGCTATTTGGAGGAAGAAGTTTACTTGGAACAACCTCCTGGCTACATTGTAAAAGGCCAAGCAAACACGGTTCTGAAATTGAATAAGACTTTATACGGATTGAAGCAGGCTTCGAGAGCATGGAACAGCCGAATTGACAACTATTTTCAGAAAAATGGTTTTGTGAAATGTCCATATGAACATGCCCTTTACTTCAAAACAAAAAAAAATGGTGATGTATTACTTGTTTGTTTGTATGTTGATGATTTTATTTTCACAAGAAATAATCCAAACATGTTCGATGAGTTTAAGAAAGCGATGATTGGAGAATTTGAGAAGACAGACATTGGAATAATGTCATATTATCTTGGCATTGAGGTGAAACAAATGAAGCAAGGGATCTTCATCTCTCAACAAAGATATGCCAAGGAAGTTTTAAAGAAGTTCAAAATGAGTGACTCCAAATCTATAGCAACTTCGGTGGAAACAGGAATCAAGTTGTCAAGATATGAAGATAGTGAATCTATTGATCCAACATATTTCAAAAGTCTAATTGGCAGTTTGAGATATTTGACTTGTACAAGACCAGATATATTATTTGGAGTTGGTTTAGTGAGTCGTTTCATGGAAACTCCAAGTGCTACACATTTAAAGGCAGCAAAAAGAATTATTTGCTATCTCAAAGGTACGCTTGACTAGGGTTGTTTTATTCATTCTCTGAATGTTTTAAACTTGAAGGATATTGTGACAGTGATTGGGCTGGAGATATAGACGATCGTAAAAGCACTACAAGATTTGTATTCTTTATGATATTGTTTTTACATAGAATTCAAAAAAGCAACCCATAGTGACTTTCTCAACCTGTGAGGTTGAATATATTTGTAGGATGCGTGTCCCATAAATTCAGACAAGAGCAAGCGTCCATACACGGCCATGCAACGACGTAAAAAATAAAGAAACAGTTGGCAAGAAATCAAGAAAAATTAGTTACGTCAGTTAGATGAAAGTTAGTAGGATTGAATTGCTATAAATGTACATTCAATCACAGACGTTGAATTCATTCAATTAATAGAAGAAATCTTAGTGAATCGTTGAGTTCTTTACATCCTCTATTTGCCCCTGTTTCTCTACACATTCTTTCTCTAGCTTTCTCTCTCAAAGTTCTCTGCATTATAGTCTTTCGTTTTCGTATGGTAGATAGATAATAACAACAAAGTGGTATCAGAGCTAGTTTCTTAAGGGATCTGTGAGAGTATAGGCAAGTGTTTTGGCTTGAGCAAAAATATTCTTTCCAGTTTAAGCTGTGACTACGAGGAGAGTATACTCAGAGATGGCTGAGAGTTCAACTCCAAGTTTGCAGCCAGCAATCTTCAATAGAGAAGGGTATCAAATCTGGGCAATAAAGATGGAGGCATACCTGCAAGGCTAGGATCTTTGGGAGCCTATTAATGAAGACTATGAAGTCGAGGTTCCAGCCGAAGATGTTCCAATTGCTCAGCTAAGATGGTTGAGGGAAAGGGTGGCAAAAAAGGCTCAGGAAAAATCTTGCTGATACCAGGCACTTACACCCTCTATATTTACTCGGATTATGTCTCTTGGATCGGCAAAAGAGATCTGGGAGTTTCTGAAGAGTGAATATGAAGGTGACGAAAAGGTGAAAAATATGAAGGTATTAAATCTTTTGCGAGAATTTGAAAGAATCCAAATGAAGGAAGATGAATCAATCAAGAATTACACTGAAAGACTAATTCAACTTTCAGATCAAATCAAGCTCTTAGGAGTTGACTTTAAGGATCAAAGGCTGGTTCAGAAGCTACTGGTCTTGGTGCCCGAAAAGTACGAGGCTACTATAGTCTCTCTGGAAAACTCCAAAGACATTGGACATATTAAGCTTGTTGAAGTAGTAAGCGCGCTTCAGGCTCAAGAACAAAGGGATTTGATGAGAAAGTCCGAAGTTGCTGAAGGAGCATACAGAGCCTTTGCCAAAACTGAAAGTCAAGAAAAGTTCAAGAAGAAGAAAAGAACCAAAGGAGGGGCAAGCACACATAACACACAATCGCACCAAAAACATTCAGGAAAAAATACAGGAGGAGACAAGGCAACTAAATACAATCCTTGTCCTCACTATGGTAAGTCGAACCATGTTGCTCTCAGGTGTTGGAAGAGACTGGATGTGGAATGCAGAAGATGCCACTAGAAGGGACACATAGAGGTGATCTGTAAAAAGCAAGCTGTACAGACTGAGGTAAATGTGCATATTGCTGAAGAAGAAGAGCAGGTCTTCATCGTCACGTGTGATATGGCTGAAGCACATCCATCTAAATGGCTGATAGATAGTGGATGCACTAGTCATATGACTCCAGATGCAACACTATTCAAGACTCTAGATAAAAAATGTGAAGGCCAATGTGAAGCTAAGAAATGGTGTGTACATTCGTGTTGAAGGTAGAGGAGTGGTCGAGATACCTACCAAGATTGGTATCAAGATCATTCCTAACGTGTTATTGGTGCCCAAAATACAACATAACCTATTAAGTGTGGCCCAATTGATTGAAAGAGGTATGCCTGTCTATTTCGAATATGATGCGTGTAAAGTGTTTGACAAGTTTGGGCAGGAGATGTTCACGACAATGATGAAGAACAAAAGCTTCTTCATGAGACCAGAAGAGATGCAACATGAGGCCTTAGTGAGCAGCACAGGAGAGACTGATCTCTGGCACAGAAGGCTCAATCACTATTACATGAAGGGGAGAAGCAATGGAGCAGAAAAGGATGGTAGTCGATCTTCCAAGTCTCTCCAACTACCACTCAGAATGCAAAATCTGTATTCTGGATAAACAACACCGAGCTCCTTTCACCCAGTCAAAATGGAGAGCAAGTGAGAAACTTCAATTATTGCATATGGATATCTATGGACCAATGCCAGTAACATCATTAAATGGTAGCATATATTTTTTGTTAATAATTGATGATTATACAAGATTCTAGTGGTTATATTGTCTAAAGAGAAAAGATGAAGTTGTAAGAGTGTTTAAAGAGTTTAAAACTCTTGTAGAAAACTAGACTGGCTTAAGTATCAAATCTGTTAGGACAGACAATGGAATTGAATTTATCTCTGACAAGTTCCAAATAATTTGCAAAGATGCAGAAATTAAACACCAACTGACTACACCCTACACTCCACAACAGAATGGAGTGGTGGAGAGGAGAAACAGAACAGTGGTGGAGATGGTAAGGTGCATGTTGGAGGAGAAGAAACTCCCCAGGAGTTTTTGGGCTAAGCAACCTCCACTGCATGCTTCCTGCTGAACAGAGCACTTGAAGAGAAAACATCGTATGAAATGTGGCATTAGATAAAACCAAGGTTGAAAATTTTAAAGGTATTCAGATCTCTATATTATACACACATACCTCATGTCAGGAGGAGCAAATTGGATAGCAAATCTGAGTTTACAATTTTTGTTGGATATTCTGAATTAACTAAGGGATATAGATTGTTTTATCCATCTCAAAAGAAAGTAAAGGTAACCAGAGATGTCCACTTCCTCGAAGATGAACGTTGGACTTGGTTTGATAGAGAGCGGGGAAATGAGGAAGGAAAGCAGACGACCAAACCAGTCTCTATTATTCTAGAAATTACAGAAAATACACAGAATCAGGTGGACCAGGATGAATTAGAATTAGAGGAAGAGGAAGATCCAGAAAATCATTTTGACCAAAATGAATTGAATTCAGAGGAGGAGCAAAATCCCGAAGTGGAAGATGATGATCTAGACCATGTGCCTTTAAGAGGAACACGGAGCCTAGCAGAAATTTACGAGAGAAGTAATGAAGCCATGCTAGAACTGACGATGACTCAGGAAGCACTTTAGAATTCGAAATGGCTAGAAGCCATGAAAGAAGAAATTTCCATGATAAACAAAAATGGAACCTAGACGTTAGTAGACAAACCACCAGATAAGAAGGCGATTGGACTGAAGTGGATATTCAAAACTAAATTAAATCCTAATGGTTCTGTTAACAAGCTAAAGGCAAGGTTAGTAGTGAAGGGGTATGCACAAGTGGAAGGTGTGGATTTTGGAGAGACCTTTGCATCAGTAGCGAGGATTGAAACCTTTAGACTTCTTCTGGCACTTGCAGCTGATAAAGGTTGGAGGATACACCAGATGGACGTAAAATTGCGTTCTTAAATGGAATATTGTAAGAAGAAATCTATGTACAACAACCAAAAGGCTTCGTAATAAAAGGAAAGGAGGAGAGTGTTTACAGACTCAATAAAGCGCTCTATGGCTTGAAGCAAACCCCCAGATGCTGGTATTCACGTATCGACTCTTTTATGCTTGACATCAACTTCAAAAGAAGCTGTAGTGAGCCAACTTTGTACGTGAGGCTACAATAAGAGAACATAGCAGTAGTGTCTATATATGTGGATGATCTATTAATTATTGGAAGTTCAGAAGAACATGTTAAGTTTCTGAAACACCAGTTCAGTAGCACCTTTGAAATGACTGATCTAGGGGTGATGAAATATTTTTTGGGAATGGAGATAAAGCAGCATGAAGGAAGCATAGTTGTAAGTCAGAGGATGTATGTTTGTGATGTACTGAAGAGATTCAAGTTAGATCAATGTAAGCATGTCTCAACTCCAATTTGTCCGAAAGAAAAGTTAGTAAAGAAAGAGGAAGGAGATGAGGTAGGGGGTAGGAGCTATAGAATCATGGTGGGTTGTTTGATGTATATAGCTACTACTAGACCGGATATATTGTATTCAGTAAGTGTGCTATCCAGGTATTTGAGCAATCTTGGAAGACAATACCTAGTAGCAGTAAAAAGGGTGTTAAGATATCTCAAAGGGACAACTGAATATGGTCTCTTATATGAGAAAATAGGGATGAGTGAGCTTAGATGTTATGCAGACAGTGACTGGGGTGGAGCGACAGAAGATATGAAGAGTACATCAGGGTATTGTCTTACATTAGGGTCAGCTTGTTTTTCTGGAGGTCGAAGAAATAAGAATTGGTGGCTTTTTCAACTGCTAAGGCTGAATTGGTGGCAGCTACCACAACAGCAAAGCAAGTCGTATGGGTCAAGAAATTGCTTGAAGATTTGTAAGTTCATCTATCATCTGCTACTGTGATAAATGTGGATAATCAGGTTGCAATTTCTATCTCTATGAATTCGGTATTCCATGGAAAGACAAAACATTTTAAGCTCAGATATTATTATCTGAGAGATGTACAAAAGGAAGGAGAGTTAAAGCTTGAATATGTTCCTACGAAAAATCAGATTGCTGATCTCTTTACTAAAGGATTTCATGTATCTCGATTTGAACAATTAAGGAAACTGGTGGGAGTTCAAAAGTTGAATTTCTAATCCAAAGAAGAGTATGTAGGATGCGTGTCTCAGAAATTCAGAAAAGAGCAAGTGTCCACACACGGCCATGCAACAACGTAAAGAATAAAGAAACAGTTGGCAAGAAATCAAGAAAAATTAATTACGTCAGTTAGATGACAGTTAGTATGATTGAATTGTTATAAATGTACATTCGATCACAGATGTTGAATTCATTCAATTAACAGAAGAAATCTCATTGAATCGCTGAGTTCTTTACATCCTCTGTTTGCCCCTGTTTCTCTACGCATTCTCTCTCTAGCTTTCTCTCTCAAATTTCTCTGCATTATAGTCTTTCGTTTTCGTACGGTAGATAGATAATAACAACAATGTTGCTGCTACTTCCTCTGTTTGTCATGCTATATGGTTGAGGAATTTGCTTAATGAAATTGGAGTTGTGCAAACTGAAGCAACGGAGATCAATATGGACAACAAGTTTGCTATTGCTTTATCTAAAAATCCAGTTTTCCATGATCGTAGCAAGCACATCGATACAAGGTTTCACTTTATCAGAGATTGTATTTTGTGAAAGGAGATCTGTGTGAAGTATGTGAAGATCGAAGATCAAGTGACAGATATTTTTACCAAGGCTCTCAAGATTGATGTCTTCAAAAAGCTAAGACTGCTACTCGGAGTATGTCCAGAATCATGTTTAAGGGAGTTGGAAGTTAAAGATGATTCATGAACCCATGGAGTTAGGAATATGAATGGTTCATGAGTTAGGAATATGAATGGTTTATGGAGTTACGAATATGAATAGTTTATAGAATTTGAAGATGAACGGTTGTGCAATTTATGAGTATTTTAATTAGGTACTTGTAATAGTTTTATTGCATTGATGAGAGATGTATATATAAATAGAGATGAAGTGAGGAGTTTGTATGATGAAGAGAGTGAGTTGAAGAAAATAGAGAGAAAAAATAGAGTGTTGCGAGAGAGAGTTTGTGAAATTGTCTCTGTACTGGTTTTTTCC
>JANTPM010001825.1:0-10634 GCA_025434745.1 Erythroxylum divaricatum
TCTTTTGTTTCATTAATAATAAATATTTTCATTACAAAACTGTAACTGGAAGAAAATTAAGTTACATGTAAATACACTTGCTTTCTAAGGCACTATATTTACTTAGCTCCAACACTAACTTAGTAACTTAAAGGAGAAAGTCTTAAAGTCCTTAAGTTCTTGTAAGTTTGTATAAAGACATGGCTTACAATTTATTTTAGTATCTTGTAGATTCAACTGATTGAATCTATCTACAAATACACCTAATGAATTGGAATGAGTAGTGAAATTCAGAGTATTAGAGGGATTTGATCCTATAAGGACTATAATACTAAACTTATTAATCTTAGTGAAATAATGGAACTAAATAAAATATATATTTATGAAAATAAATTAAATTACCAAATTAATGAAAGAAAGATAATTAACTATTAAGAAAAAGATCAAGATAAAGAAAAATAAAGTTTGGGGGTTTATTTATGTGAAATTATGATTATCATGTAAGACTGAATTTTAAAGTTGAAATAACAATTAATCTCGTGTATCTATGTGCTATATTAAGGAAAAAGGTATATTTGATTAAGAAATTACCTACTTTAGCATAGATAATTGACCTTAATCAGAATCATTATATTAAGATCGATAGCCACAAATACATAACAATAATAAATTCACAGAAAAGAAAACTAAATAACATAATATTTTTACTTAGTTTAGCAATATGTCAATGTCTATGGTCGTTATGACCAAAAAAAAATGTCTATGGTTGCATTAAGAATTTTATTCTCTTTTGTCTTGTAGTGTATAATGATAGAATATCAAGGATCCTTATATACTAAAAAATTATAATTGAATATGGAAATATAATATGACCCATACTATAAAAAAATATTGGAAAAAAATCCTACCTATAATAAGATGTTAATTAACTTTCCATGTATCTTGTCATTTCCTGATAGAAATAAAATACAATCCCTAGTAATAAAAGGAAACTAAACATTCCTATCATGCTCCATATCCTAAAAGTCTCCCATATGGATATTAATGTTTGGAAAAAGAAACCAATATCCTTCCCATATAACTCGAGTAGCCTTTAAACACATAATGTGACAACACCTTCATCATCAACTATGAAGGCCAACTGAGGTCTTGCATAACCTAATGTTTCCAACATCAACACACTTAGTAAGCATGTTTGCTTAATTCTTCAAACCTAACATCTTCTCTAATGGTGAATACATTAGGCCAAACACGATCTGAGTCCAAGCTCAATTGAGCTTAGGCAACTTGAAGACCAATTGGGCCTAGCCTTGCCTAGCCTAATCTTTTTCTAATTTAAATTTGAAAAATGAAATCAAATTTCCATTTTTTCTTGAAAAGTTCTAGCTCTGCTCAAAGTAGTATTAAACTAGGTCTGGCTTGTTAACTTCAAGTCATGCCAGGCTAGACCTAGGCCATTTTTCCATGCCCAAATATAGAAATCTAACCAAATTACAATTGACTATTACTTATATTGTATATGTATGGCCTTGGAATGCAAAATTAAATTCTTCACAAGCTATAATACAATTTGGTTATCACTACAGAGCATGGTGTCATGTTACTTGTTACTTATCTCCTTTAGAAAATTTCAACTAAACCATCTCCTTACCAACTTTAGATATAGCCATAAACACTAACTTTATAGCTAACATGGAAACACAATTATAGAGTGTAGACATCTAACTCTTATATAAGCCATTTATAGTGAAGATATAACCCAAAGTACTCTTTAATGTAAAAATGCCTACTAAGATTAGCATCCACAAATCCTTCCAATTTCACTTTACCTTTTCCATAGCAAAGTGCCATACTTGAAGTAGTCTTTAAGTACCTTAATAGTCATTTTATAGCTTCCCAATATGATTTTACTGGATTTGACATAAACTTGCTCATAGCTCTTACGTCATATGTCAAAGTTCCATACTTGAAGTACTATTTAAGTACCTTAATAGTCATTTTATAGCTTCCCAATATGATTTTATTGGATTTGACATAAACCTGCTCATAGCTCTTACTTCATATGTTATATCTGGTCTAGTAAAGACTATAGCCTACGTAAAGCTACGAACTATAGAAATGTACCATGACTTTGACATATGTTCTCACTTTGTTTTAGTTTTAGGCAAATACTTTATAGAAAATTTGACATTACTTATGGACAAACTATTCTTGGGCTTATCATCATCAAGATCAAATCTACTTTTTGGGATAACTTCAATGTTCTAGTTAATCTCTCCAAAAATTCTCATGCCAAGTATCTTGTTTAGTACATCCAAATACTTTATCTAAAATATTTTAGATAGCTTCTTCTTCAAATTTATCATTCTCACTCATGCTAAAACTTAAAATCAACATATCATCTATATATACAAGTAAAATAATATAACTATAATTAAATTTCTTAAAGTAGTAATAGTGATTGATGTCACTTCTAACCTATTGCTACATATGAGGCATTAAATTTTTTATACCACTTTTTTATAGCTTATTTTAACATATACAAACTCTTATTCAACTTGTACACTAAATGTTCCTTTCTCAAAACCATGTAACCCTTTAGTTACTGCATGTATATATCCTACTTTAGGTCACCATATAAAAATTTCATTTTCACATCCATTTTCTCCAAATGCAATTTTCAGCTATAACAATACTTTAAAAAGTTCTAACAGTTTTTATCTTCATTACAGGAGAAAATATCTCGATATAATCAATGCGTTTTTTGTGAGTACTTTTTAATGACAAATTTTGGCTTGAATTCGACATTATTATCTGTTTCTATTTTAATTCTATAGTTACACTAGTTAAGTAATGGTTTCTTCCCTATAGGTAATTCAGCCTATTCACTAATGCTATTCTTGTCCCTTGTTATAATCCTAATCCATGAATTGCTCCCACTTAATAAAATAACTCACCTATATAGCCTTTTCAAAGGATTTTAGTCCGCTGGAATCAACTAGGAACAAAGAATACTAAGAAAGAGAATAATAATCTTATGCTACTTATGGTCCTTCTCAATGCAAGTTAAGGTGTAACTAGCTCTATCCTGTTAGCAATGTATTTTGGATTTTTGTGGGACTTTATTGCAATATCATCCTCTGTGATTTCTTGCAACTTTACCCTTTTAGGCTTTTCTCCCACTATATTATTCTTATCTTTGTACATGGTACTCTCATTTATAGTCACATCTTAGTGTTTTAATATTTTTGTATTTTCATCATCCAAAAACATGCAATCAAACTCATTATATCCATATCTAATTAAAAAATATTTCACAGCCTTAGGATAAAGTTCATCTCTCTTAAGAGAATCAATATAATGTAAACCACGCAACTAAAAGTTTTCAAGTGTGAAAGACTTATCTATTTTCCTGACCACAACCCTTATTTGACATCCCTAGCACTTATTGGGACCTTCTACGAACCCTCTCCATATGTTGTACTACACTTAATACTATCCAACTAACTGTGATCAAAATTTTCTTTATAAATAAATGTACCTAACATTACACTCTCCCACTTGCCCCTAATAGAAGTTTTAATTAGCAATCCTCTTCCCCATTAATAAGATAATCCTTCTCGAATTTTTTGGATTTCAAATTTTAAAATAATTCTCTATTTAGAGAAGAATAAAACAATGCCATAGTCTAGAACTTAGGACTCAATGCGGTTACCAAAGTGTCCTAGAGTTCCTCTACTGAATTTAAATCATCATTATCCTTCTACCATTGATTAATTTTCTTCTTTTGCTTTAGACAATCCCTTTTAAAATGAACTTTACAACCACAGTTCAACAAAGAGCATTACTTCAAATTTTTAAATTTTACCTATATTTAGATTCTGACATATGGTGTGTTATTTTGACCATGTTTCTTATTCCTTCAGCTTCCCTCACTACTTAAGTCATTCCTAGATGATTCTTCTAAATTCTTTATGTGAATACTATCATTGAAAATTGTATCCTAAACTTTAAGTAGTTTTAATTTTCGTTTACTATGGAAAGTACTAATTATGGTAACAAAAGTATCCTAAGTTTCTGGTAGAGAAGAAAAAAATTAGTATATGAATTTAATTATTAAACGTAAGTTCTATATTGCATCAAGAGTACTATGTTGATCACTAATAGCTCCTCAGACCTGTTTGCCAAAGCCTTTAACAATTATGCTTTGGTTTTATCATTTATGAAGTTAAATGCAACATTCTTAGATAATAAGAATCGAATGATACCTAACACTTGCTTGTCCAGTAGAACCCACTTAGCCTTCACTATGGAATCTAACTTCTTCTCGCTAAGTAGGAGTTGTAGACTTTTATGGTACAAATAATATTTAATTTTTATTTTTTAAAACCCAAAATCCTTCCCATCTAACTTTTAAATTGTTATCTTCCCATCTTCTATTGCTCTAAATATTATGGTTTCCTAACCTTATTACGATCAACAACCATAAATATATAGAAATAATAAATTTAAAGGAAGGAAAATTGAATATCATAATATTTTTTATGTATTTCAATAATATACCAATGTCTATGGTTGCAATAGGAATTTTATTCTCTTGTGTCTTATAATGTACAATGACATAATACTATAGCTCCTTATATACTAAGCAACTATAATAGAATATGGAAATTGAATACGTTAATTATAAAAAATCCCAAACTTTTACTCAATTTTGCAATTATCGCTCAAACTTTATAAGGTAACAATTAAATTATGAAACTTTCAATTTTTTTTTCCAAATGTAGCCCGACGTTAGTATCTCTGGTGACATTGTTAACATGGCTAGCCACAATAGACAAAAACCCTAAACACTTATACATGTCAAACTTAATTAAACTAATTAAGTTTCATTAAGTTAGTTAAGGAAAGTACATCTTTTAGGGTAAAAAAACCCTAAACAAAATTTGGCAGTTTAGTTCGTTCTGGTATCAATCTCTACTCCTCCTCTTTTTTTGGTTCATTACAAGAAAAACCTTATATTCATTCTCACACCAATCTCTACTCTTCCTTTTCTTCCTTGTCTCACTAATCTTCTCAGCCAGACGTAGTTCTCTATTGCACACCACTCTTCGCTCCTCTTTGCATCATAAAATCTACTCCTCTTTGCATCACAAAATATGATGCACCAATCTTCTTTTTGCTTTATAGAAATTGCAATTTTTAGGGGTGTCTTATTTATATTTTTTTCATTTTTTTAATCTTTTATATCCAAGTTTCTTTTTTCAATTTATTACAATAAAATCAGGATATGCTTCATATGTATTTGGCTTATGAACTATGTTTAAAACATAATGCAATTAGCTAATTAATGATTTATCTGTCTACATATGTTTAGATTATTTAGATTCGTTCTTAAACTTTGTATCTTTTATTGAATTAGTTAGGATAATTCTTTTTATAGCTAAATTATAGGTTTTATTCATATTGTAATCAAATTAGGACTATTAACTTCATGTTGAGAATTGGAATTATTCCTTTAATATTATTGGTTATCTACTTCATTTCTTTTAGCTGATTAAGATAAGACTTGTAAAGTTAAGCTTGTTGTCACTAACATAGATTATTTTAAATGAGGTTTAAGAAGATACATAATGTTTTATTTGCAATGAAATAAATAATTAAGGGAGGAATTATCAAGTCTAACGTTAATTTCATATGCTGCTCAAAATATTTATTCACTCTATCCAACTCCTATCTTCCTAAAAAAATGTTGCATATGTTTGTTTTATCTCTTATAAAATTTAATAAGAGCATAACTTAATGAATTTCACACAAATAAAGTATGCATTGGATATTAGATTCAAGAATGTAGACTAGAATGTAATGAATGTCCATTATGACAAATCAAATTTTGTATATTATAGATTTATTAGTTTATTTACTACTTGAATTATACAAGTTATATACCTTAAGTAAATTAGGTGTTTACATGACAGTTTAGGATAACTCTAAATGAGTGCTACAAGGTATAAACAAAGGTTGTCCAACCTAAATAATCAAAAAATTATTTTAGATTTTGTCTAGGAATTAAAGTTTTTATATGATTTACTTCTCTTCAGTGTTTCTAATTGTCCCAAATTAGTTATTTATTCTCTTTTTCCTCATGGAATATGTATCATTTTGTACTTATTCAAACTTTCCCTTAGATTATTTTATTTAGTATAAAATTTTGAACAAATTTCCATTTATAACCATCTTCTTATATGTTATGTTTTATGTCATTGTTAAAAATGCCAATATTTTGTAGATGTTGGTAAATTTTACATTTCATTATAGTTGGGTGTTAGAAAGATACGATAATAATTATGTTGGGGGCAAGATTAAAAGGAAGAAGGATATGGGTGTTGATGAACTTACCATGATCGTCCTAAAAGGAGTTTTTAAAGATAAAGGACATAAAGTAATATCTATGTTTTACAAATTTCCTAATGAGTCAATGAGAAGCTTTAAGAAGTTAAGCATACATTGTGATAAAGACATATCGGCTATGATCCAACATATGAAAGATTTGAATTATCATATTGTTGAAATCTACTACAAGAATAGTTATAAGCATTCTACAACTGATGATGAAGAATCTGGCTTTGATAGTCACAATAAATTTGATGATAATAATGAGGGGTTGCTCCAAGTTCAATTAGTGTAAGATTATGAATTCATTGTTATGTAGGTTAGTGAATCTAGAAATGATTTAGTTGATGATAAGTTATTTACAACTGATGATGAAGAATAAGTTATTATGAGAACAAATGAGAAGAGATGTGCCAAAAATAAAAATTCTGGGTTTGAATGCAGTTGTTTATTGGGTTGGAATTAGTTTAAAGGATTGCAACGAAGAAAGTGATTATTCCAAAGATACATAAAGACAGGAAGGAAGTTCACATATTGCAAATAGTTAATATAAGGATAGTGGTGTTGAAGTTTAATCACGAGTTTTAGTGAATAAAATATCTATTCCAAAGAAGAAATGCATTATCTTTAATCCAAAAGTTGATATAAAAGATTTTAATATTGAAATTGGAATGAAGTTTAAGGATGAGATGTATTTGATGGAAGGAATAAGAAATTATACATTTACAAATGGATATATTATTTTAAAGTCGAGATCTAGTGTAAGAATGGGACAGTTTGTAAGCCATAATGTCCTTTTTGGGTAAATGCTAGGTAGATTGGAAATGAGAGCATTTGCTATGAAGATAGTAAAAAAAAAGCATAATTGTAGGAAAGTCCAATGGAACAAGCAAGCTAGCAGTAAATGGATAGTAAATGAATTCTGACACAAGCTTAGGAGGAACCCAAATTGGCGTATTACTTAAATGATGGATGATCTCTAAACAAAATATGCATTATAGATAACTAATAGGAAGCTATTGCCATGGAATAAGGATCTATAGAAAGTCATTACACCAAGTTATAGTCTTGCGGACAAGATTTACAGCGAGCTAACAAAGAGATGCATTAGGTTGTGATAGAAACAATTAGATGTTTTTCTATATCTTGGCTTATGGTTAAGGGGGAAAATTATCAATCCTAGCATTGGTTTTTTAGCATTCATGTAGAAGATCTAGACATAAGTGGGAATGCTTGGAATTTGTTAGTGATCAGTAAAAGGTATACTTTAAATATCCATATAAGTGATGTACATTTCTTAATATGATTTATCTTCTTCAATTTATGTTACCTTCCTTTTTCCACACGGTTTAGTAGATGTATTAAAAATATATATTTCTAGAAGTTGAGCCTAGAAAATGGGCCCATCATATCTAAAAAAATTTCTCAAGTGTTCATAAAGGCCACGTATATAGGAGTTTATTTTGCCAAGCTGTAAGTTGCATAATATAATTTGAATTTAATGATTTAATGGAGCTATTGAAGAGTATTTTAGTGAAGGCTTATGATGATTTCAAAATTAGGAAACTTTTATAAATGCATTTTTAGTATAAGACTGAAGTGTGAAATAGTTCATAATAATATTTCAGAGACATTTAATGCATTCAGTTTTGAAGCTCATATGAAAAGCTTGATCAGTATGTTAGAAGACATTCAAGTTTCTTTAATGAATTAGATATATGAAAAAAGGAACATGATGCTTAAATCCACTGATCATATATGCCTAAGAGTGAGGAACAAAATATAGGTTGCAGAATAGGAAGCAAGGCATTGCATAACCAAGTCAAATAGGAATTTGAAATTTGAAGCCACACTTTTTATGGACAAGTTCATCATTAACTTACAAACACAAACTTATCAATATAGATAATGGGATTTACAAACACGAACTTGTCAATGTAGATCCCAACAGGTTGAGGAATGTTGGAGTATCTATGAGATGCCATAGGCAACCTAAAATTGTTAAGGTAGTTATTATTAAAATTTTGTTAATCTTAATTTTAATTGTAGAATAAATGTGCATTTATTCATCACAGAGTATTATTAATTTTTTTGTTTCTTTTTAATATGTATCATGTAGTAAAAAAGAGGAAGGCCACCAAAAACTAAAACCTTTTTATCTAATTTTCGTAGTCTTCCAGTTTGAAGACGCACATAATTAGTATCTACAAGCTTAAATACTGCATCTTTTATTTAAAGAAGAGAGAAGAGGATGGCTAACAATTATTCACATTTAATTTTAAGTTATTTTGTCTCTAGATTTTATAACATTATAATTCCTTTTATTTATATAGGCAACTAAAGGATGTGGAGTAACATTTGGGAAAGTTAGGAGGAATACCTATATTACGTTAGTTCATTTATGTAAATATTTGCACTACTTATATGTAATTATAAGGATATGGTAGAATTTAGCTTTTTGTTTTTTTAATGCTTCATAAATGGGAGGAAGACAATGTCAAGTGTTAAAACCTCTAAATACTAATGAAACAAATACTCAATCTTCCTAAAATACAACTGATAATACAAATCAAACTAAGAGGAAGATCAAACTAAGGGTGAAAAGATTTGCTCCAAAAAAATCTCAAGTTGTTAATGATTGAGAATTTGGATACAGCTTTTGGTTATGCATGTCTTGGATATGTATTATTTATCATATGTTTATAATTTTGATATGATTTGGTTTAACATTTTGAACATGATTTGACTTTGTTCTATAAGCGTACTTTGCATAGTAATACAAAATTGGTGGCTTAGTTTCAATATATTTTGTGTTGGTGTTTGATACAGGTTTATTAAAAAGTTCAATTCTTACATAATCATAATCTTGAATTTTTAGGATCTTAAATGTGATGACAAATTTGTGGTGGTGTGTGTTTTAGTGGTTGGAAGAGATCAAAGAGTCTGGGTTGGATTTTTTAGTTCAAATGGTTACAGAGTTGTTAAATGATAGATTGCTTAAGGCTAAAGAGGTAGTGAGGAACACTGTGAATTTCATATATGAATCATATAAACCTAAAAAAAACAAAGCAGGAGTCTTGGGCAAAGTTTTTATCAAAATAATTTACGACCAATTTGTGTTCAATCTGTGATCAAAATCATTCCACCCAAGGAACCTTTATTCATTGAGTGAACTTAAACTGCAAAACACCAATTAGATCTTCCATAGATTTATGATGACATTATTTCACAAACATAATGTATACTTCTTTAGAGCCAAACAAAAGAATTTAAAATTTCCATATATACACTAAGGCTTACTTACATATATTGTGAATTGATAGTTAATTCATTTAAGTATAAGAAAGAATTTTTGTATAACTAGGAAGGCATCTTTAGCTCATAATGTCCTTAACTCATATAAAACTATCCTAGATTTAGTAGAAACCAAACTTTCAACTTAAAAACTATTCTTGCAAGTTTTTTTGAGAGTTTCACTGTAACTTTGGAGGGAACATGTGCAAAAAGTATTTAACTTTATTGGTGTCTTTAGCCAAATTATCAATCATTCGATAAGGTTGTCATTTTTTAACCAAATAAAATTGATGTTTGGTTAAAAAAATTGATGTCATGATTTAAGAATTATGAACTAGATAACTTAAATTTGTTATATTATTTCTAACAAGGTCCCAATATAAAATTGTTTTTAATAAAAAGATAAGCTAGGAACTAAAATTGACCAAATATTACTTGCATACTCAATGGTTTCCTAGTTCTTTCAAGACAACAGAAGAAAAAAGTTACATGTCAACTTTTAACTATTACAATGTCTCAATATTTGTCGTATTTGCATCTAACACCTAAGCTATGAAATCACATGGGACTAAAAAATAAAGATATAAGAAAAAATATTAAGCTTATGACAAATTCGAATTATGCAAGTAAATTAATACATATACTTACTTCTTACGAACAACAATGAATCTTATGAACAAGACTCTTACCCTAATGCATAAAAGATGTTTGACATATTTTCTAACAAAAAACCTCATCTCAATTAAAATTACTAAGTTCATCATATTTAAAAATACTAAGTACCTACAATTTCAATTTTGATTAAAAAATTTTATACTAATGGCATTTTTAAGAAACAATAATTGATACTTAACTTTTTTATTGATGCATTCATGAAAATGTTCACCAATGTTAGGCTTAGCATTTGATATTTGTAACTTCATCTTCTCATTACAATTGGGGCAATCAATATTCAAAATTTGAATTAT
>JANTPM010001896.1:0-10630 GCA_025434745.1 Erythroxylum divaricatum
CCCTTTTTTGATTATTCGGATTTCACCCCAATTTCTATATGGGCAATCCAAATTCATGAAATAAAGTATTCTAGCCCGAATGGAAAGTTGTTTTAGGTACCAGATTACAAAGGAAACAAATATGATCATTAGAACCCTTAAGGCTATGTTTGATTTGACGTAAAATTTTTAATAGAATGGAATGACTTATAATAGAATGGAATGTAAATAGATGTAATATCAGAAAATTGTTGTTTGGGATAGATAGAAGGGTTTATAATGTAATATAGTGAAATATTGCTTGGAAGAAGAGTTTATAATATGATATAGTGAAAAGTTGTTTATTATTTTACATTCCATACTAAACTCCCCAAATCAGAGACTTCTCATTTTTACTGTTTGGGATAGAATGATATGTAATATGAAACACTCCTTTTCTATTCCATCCCATTCCATTCCATCTCAAATGATAGAACAATATTATATTTCATTCCATTCCATTAATAAACCCCAACCAAATATCGCCTAAGCCTGTTTTTTTTTCATCTCCCTCTAGCAGCTAACTATGTGGTAAATGAAGCTTTAGGCATTAATAGCTTCAAGGCAAGAAGAAATGGAGAATTGCCTATTGCTTTTGGAGTTCCAGATTGCTTTCTCCTTCAAGTGAGGGTTTGGAAGGTAGGTAGCAAAGTATGGTAGCAATCTGTCCATACCTCTATCAATAGCAAGCCAAGTCCTTTTGGTATATTAATTTGGAATCTCTAGCATGAATTAGAATTCTTGTTACTAGGGATGAGAGATCATATCTTGAGATTAGAGGACCTTGAGGAGACCAGTTATCAAACTAGAATCAAGAATCCTATCCATTTCTGATACGAATTCTAAAAAGTGAGTAAATAGTATGCCTTTTCCCAAGCCCAAGGATGAAAGGCCAAGAGTATTCTTTCTTTTAATTTAATTGCTAAAAACTAGAATCCCTCAAATAAAATTCATTAGTCCACTTACTCTAAAGGGCTTCTTTGTCATTGAACAACATTCATATCCTCTTTGCCACTAAAATTGTTTGAATCAAGTTAATCGAGAAAAATCCTAGACCTCCTTCCTTATTTTTCCAGTATAGATCATCCCATTTATCTTTAGAACCCCAAAGATTGCCATATTTTCTAGACTATAGGAAGTTTCTCATGCATTTTTCCATCTCCTTATTAATCTTCTTTGGCAAGAAAAGATGTGAGCTCCAACGAGTGTGTGTGTTGATCAACATGAAAACGATAAGTCGAACCCTACCTAGTTGTAAGAGTGCTCTATTATGCCAAGCATTGATTTTCCTCTTGAAAGTCTCCAGTAATAGAAGGCAATCATTAAGCTTAAGTTTTTTTGAGGAGATAGGGACCCCAAGATAGGCAACCGCTAGGATCCGATTGATATCTGCTCGTAATACTTAGAGCATATGATATATAGGGTATTGTAGATAACATAGCATACATGATTGATCCTGTTGCATATAGGATCAAACTTATGCGAGTCCTCTCGTATTACATCTTGGGATATAGATTTCGAGAGTTTTATTATATGAGTCATAGGAAGAAACCCTCTCTTTGACTGCTCCATGCTAAACCTGTGTAGCACTTTATCTATATATTTAGACTGTGAAAAACCTAGCAACCTCCTTCATCTATCTTTATAGATCTTTATTCCCAATATATAAGTTGCTTCTCTAAGGTCTTTCATGGAGAAATTTTGGGATAACTAAATTTTGACAGATTGCAAACTTGAGACATCATTTCCTATTAGTAATATGTGATCCACATACAACACAAGGAATATGATAGCACTCCCATTATACACATAGTTCATCTAAATTTTGTGAGAAACTAAACTCTTTGATTGTCGCATCAAATCAAATATTTTAACTCCTAGATGTTTGCTTTAATCCGTAAATAGATTTATGAAGCTTGCATACCTTTTCGCCATCTTTAGATATGAAGCTCTTAGGTCCTCAGCTAGGTTTTCATTTAGGAAAGTTGTCTCCACATCCATTTTCCATATCTCATATGAACAATGATCTCGAGTTCAAATAGTTGATCTACGTCTGTTTGGGCATCATGAACCTCAACAAGTTTAACTTTGCTTCCACTGTCTCTCTTAGAAGAAACTCTTTCTTTAAAAAGATAGCCTACTTTGAGATAAACACCTTTTGCTCTAGAGAATTGTAAAACTGATATCTAATTGTTTACTTAGGATATTCTACAAACAGACATTTATCATATTTCACTTCAAGTTTGTCTGATTGAATTCGCTTCATGTAAGCCGGACAACCCAAACTTTCATATGAGAAAGATAGGGTTTTTTGTTTATCTATATCTCATATGGAGTAACATCAACTACTTTTGAAGGGACTTTGTTTATCACATAAACAGCAGTCTCGAGTGTATAACCCCAAAAAGATTTCAGTAGATTTGCTAAGCTCATCATTGACCTGACCATGTCCAACAAGGTTCGGTTTCTTCTTTCAGTCATACCATTATATTGCGGTGTGTAAGGTGTAGTCCATTGGGATACAATCCTGTTATACCTGAGATAACTTTAAAACTCCTTGTTCAAGTATTTACCACCTCAATCTAATTAAAATATCTTAACACTTTTACTAAGCTATTTCTCTACTTCATGTATAAATTGTTTAAACATTTCAAATGCTTCAGACTTGTATCTCATTAGATACACATACCCATATCATGAATAATCATCGATAAAGATAATGAAGTACATAAAACCACCTCTGACATGAATGAACATCGGAACACATACACCATAATGTATTAGGTTTAATAACCTATTCGCTCGTTCACCCTTTCCTTTAAAAGGTAATTTAGTCGTCTTGCCTAATAAGCAAGATTCACATGTGTCAAATGAATCATAATCAAATGACCCTAAGCTACCACTCCTGTACAGCTTAGGCATACATCTCTCAGTTATATGGCCCAGTCGACTATGCTATAAGTAAGATTAGTTTAAGTTATCATTTTTGTCTTTTATTGTCATTGATATTTAAAATTGGACTGCACATATCTAATATGTAAATACCATTACACAATGTAGTAGTACCATACAACATTTCATTCAACATAATTGAACAACCATTGCATGAAAAGGTTAAATGAAATTGCATTTTATTAAGAAATGCAACATATACAATGTTCTTTATTACAACAGGTACATAATCCAAAATTAACTCTTGGCTACTAGGAAGATACAAAACATAGGTTCCTATGGCTAATGCAGCAACTCTTGCTCTATTTCCCATACGTAGGTCTATCTCTCCCTTTGAGCATTCTACTATCTTTGAGGCCCTACATATCAACATATATGTGTGAGCCACATCTGGTATCTAATATCCAAATATTATGATCAGAAATAGTATTAACGTCAATTAAAAATAGCATACCTAAAGTAGATGATGAAACATCTAATGTCTTCTTCTGCTTCAACGACCCCAGATAGGCTTTACAATTCTTCTTCCAATGCCCTTCCTTATTGCAATGGAAGAATATTCCCTTTGGTGTATTCTCCTTTGCCTTCTCTTTGGCTATACTTCCCACAGGCTTTTCACGAGAACCAAAAGTAAAGTCCACCAGCATTATAGCCTTATTGCCCTTCTTGACAGTTTGCTCAGCAATTTTGAGCAAATTAATTAACTCAAGTATTGAAGTGGATATTTGGTTCATCCGATAGTTAAGCACAAACTGTGAATAACCATTGGTCAAACCAGTCATAATTAAGTCTATACATAATTCATGATCTATTATGAAACCCAAACTGACTAACCTCTCAATGTATCCATTCATTTTCAATGCATACTACAATGAAGATGATCCCTTAACCATCTTAGAGCGAAAGAGCGACCTCGAGGTCTCAAACCTTTCATACCGAGCTCGCTCATCAAACAACTCCCTTAGATGGTAGATTATGGTATGAGCATCCATAGCCTCATATTGCTTTTATAGTTCTAGTGACATAAAGGCCAGAATAATACAGCTAGCTAGCTTACTATCATCCAACAGCTTCTTGTAAGCTTTTTGATCCTCATAAGAGGCATCGACAGTAGAGGGATCAGGAAGTGTCTCGTCTAGGACAAATCCCAGTTTCTCATATTTGAGAAGAATTCTCAAATTTCGTAGCCAATCTAAGAAGTTTGGTCCCATGAGTTTGTTGGAGTCTAGTAGAGATCGTAAGTTCACAACATTAGATGAAGACATCGTGGCTATTCAATAACCTTGAAGAATGAGAGAGAGCTTTAGAATGCACATAAATGCATATCGATAAGGACTTTAATCACATGCATTATGAGTCTCGCTATTTTATCCAAATCCATAGCTCTCACTACGAATCCGAGAAAACTTATAGTTTTCCTATTAGTTCGATATCCAACATCACTAAGAATGACCTTAGGTTTACCCAACAAGCGACCTTAGAATAATTTGTAGGTATCATTTATACCAGTTGCATTCAGTTATGCAACTATCAACTTGTGCCATCAACTATTGATTTAGCACACTCATTGGGTTATCGATTCTTGATACGTATACATCCCACGTATATTACCCAACTTTGCCTCTATCCACGTTAACCTTGGGTTTGCCCAACAAATCAACACTTCCAATTAGGACCAACCTATTGATCCAAAAATCTAATTTCGATGGTTTGAACATATTCGTGTAAAGTAGAATTAGGTTTGCCCAACAGCCTAACTCTAAAAGAACTCTGGTTCTTACCATATCGATGGAAGGTGTAAGTCCTAATATTTTGGTTGAGGGATTTGTTCTTAGGTCTCATCAATACTTAGATAGACGTATATATATCTTATATATATAATCAGATAGTTACTATAACTATATGGCATGATTATGGATACTTCAATTAAATTTATCCTATGTTTATAGCTACCCTATCATGCCTTTTTAACCAACCCTTAAAATGCATATAATGAATGTAACACACAAAAGAGGTTTAATTTAGGTTGTGACTTGACTATGCATCCAAAGTTTGTGATTCGAAACCAAATCGGGTGCTAGTGTTAGTTTAAGCTAATTTGAATTATGAATGTGATTCGATTAGGAACCCTAAAATTCAATTATTTTGATGCCCAAATTAAACACTTTAGTTTTAATACACATGCCTTTTCTAGACACACTAGAAATGCAATGCTCTACTTAGATAAATTCTAAATTAATCCTTAGGGTTTCCAAAATTCCCAAACATCAATTTGTGATCTAAAACATCCCTAAATCATCTCAAATTTAAGAAGACAATTTCGGCATAAGTCAAAAAATATCTTGATGGCAAAAATTATCAAGATAAATGAGTTAACCTACTAAACACTAAAAGGACTGATTCAAGGTCCAGAAATTTTCCAAAATCCTAATTTCAAGCACATGCACTTAGCATGCTACTAGTATCAAAATAATATATTTTTTATCTCATAAAAATTAAAGGTCTTATAACCAAAACACATACACATAAGTCATCAAACAAGTTCATCAACTTTCCAAAAGATGACTAGTGTTGACTTTGACTTTATCTAGTAATTGAATCAAGTTCAATTAATTTTGGAAAAACTCCAGAGTGTTATAAACATTCTAAATGTGCCTAATAAAAAAAATTCCATAATCTAATTCCTAAGAATTCTTTATAAACTAAGTGGAATTATCCAACACATCATATGTCCACTAACACTTGTCATACAGCACCAACATGCATATGAAATCGAGAATAAATAATCAATCACTTCAAAAATAGGTTTTATGCATCTTATACACGTGGCAACATCATATGTGCTAGTTCATGAAGGAAATTCATAAAACATTTTAATAAAATTATTCTGGAATTTACAAGTATCCATGTCCATCAGATTCCAGAATTTCCCAGAACTTCATATATGCATCAAGTTGAATCTAAAATTGTAATAAAATAGCAAATCACATTTAATTGCAATTTCCTTTGACAAAAACATAATATACCACCTTATAAACATTTTTGAGAAAAAAATAAAAAAAAATTCTAGAAGAATTAAGAAAATTTCAAAATCAGCATATGCATTTTGTTTTCCAAAAATTCCTAGAAACCTATATATGAATAGATTGGAAATTAATTTGCAATAGGATGAAAAATGACATTCAATTGAAATTTCCTTTGACAGAAATATAATCTGATAAGCATTTATGTGAAAGAAAATCAGAAAACCATTTTTCTATAATTTATACAAAATTTTCCAAATCAACATGCATGTCAGTCATAACCCAGCAAATAGTTTGCATATGTTCAATAGATCATCTAATACATGCATAAGTTGCTCTGATACCACTGTTGCAGAGCTATGGGTGTATGCGTCTCATACATGGCTATGCAATAAAAGCATTGGAATCAAAATTCCAACACCACGACATCCCCAGAAAATCCAAACTCCATGTTCATGTATAAACAGAATGTAAGAACATGAAATTACAGCATATGTACCTTGTAAATGCTACTCCTTTCTTGAATCTTCTATTTGTTTGAGTTATAGAAAATACTAAACACCTTCAAAAACCAGCGAAGAATAGGCAAAGATGAAGAAATATTAATGTGTAAAGGTGGTTAGAGCACCAAGCAAGATGAATTCAAGTAGATGCTCAATTGAGATTTAGATCATAAACAAGTTACATGCAATTAAACTCATGCAACAATTGCATAAAATTGCATGAACAAACCTCAAGATCACTCCTCTCAACCTATCGAACTCTTATGGACCCTTAGCCTCTCAATTAAGTGTGTTTTAGCTGAAATTTTTTGTGTACTTATGTGAAGAACTCATTTATGAACCACCTATCATAAAGTGGGTCACAATCATGACCTACAAGTCACGATCGTGACTTGCTTAAAATGACATTCATGCACACTTTGTTTTTCATCCGATATTCTATGCATTTGATCCTTATTTTTTTTGTTATTTTGGGCACTTTAATTAACTCTTAATCCAAGCATATCATGAATGGTTTCATACCACTTGAATTAACTCTTAATCTAAACATATTATGGAAGGTTTCATGATACCAATTTATTGGAGCGTAAGTGACTTAACACACAAACTCTTTGATAGTTAATTATCCAACTTACGAACCTTTCCATAGACAATTACCATGCAATTTTTCCCTCCACCATGCTATACCTCCTTTGGTTTGGAGTATAGGCTATGTGTCAATTTCTACTAGACTGACCGCATCACATCTAGTCTAAGTGATGTTAGTTCTTATCCTGGGGATCTCATTACTCTATGTGTCATTGAAGACTCTCTTCATAACACGTAACTGTTCTGGCTAGAGACTTCCAAGTAATGACTCCAATAAGAGATCGTGGGTATCATCTCCTTCTATTAGGAGTGGTAAAACCTTTACTGGTTACCCAATTACCTTCGAATGCCAATAGCTATACCCAATCACCACCCTATGAGTAACCTCATCTTGAGGCAACAAGGAATAGTGTCAAAGCATAGGATCAATATCAAAGATATTCATGAGTGCCTCAAGTCTAAGGATTTTTCACCATTGCTATAATGAGATTAATAACTGATTTTTGATAGATCATCCATAAGATAATCTCATAGCTGGTCATCCGATGTACTTGCTACTCTTAGTAAGCACCTACATTTTAACTCTAAACATATCATGTTTATAGTTTATGAGATCCATTACTTGATATAATCAAGGAGTATAACATGTGCTAGTCCATTTGGATTAACAATGTCCTATCTCATTAATCCTATAACTAGGGATAATTAAGATACTAACATAATTGCACATGATAGGACTCTCATTATCATGATCTTTTAATGATTTCCTTCATTTAATGTTTTGTATCATGGACTTCATTAATGTGATTTAAGAACAACATAAATTCATAAATAAATAAATATCAAATTAATGAAAATTGCCTTTTACTTTATTAATCAAAAAAAGTTTGTACAAAAGTGTTAAAGGCAATTACCTTTAGAGCACTACTCTAACATATATATATTGAATTTATTTTTATCTTTTCAATAAATTTTTTATTTAAAGAGATTTTTATGTTTTTTATTATTTTCAAGCATCTTATTTATTAAAAGTATTCATCTCTATCTTATAAATATTTATGTTATATATTTTTAAAGGAATATTGAATAAGATAATTATAGATTTTACATCAATATTAATTTGTTATACTCCTCCAACTCTTTTTAGGTTAATGGATACTTTTGATAAGATTATTTCATTGGATTTCATCAATTGTAATAGGAACTATTAAACAGTTGAAGTAGCAATTTCTTATTGGCCATGAAATTATGCTCATTATTATTATTGCATTATAATCTTATAGGCACTCTTAAGATTACATAGAACTTAATAGCAAAAATACCTTAATAAATATTGATTTTAGGAAATAAATAAATTAGATAAGACAATAGCGATAAGATAAAAAATAATTACAAATTTTTCGTTGTTAAAGGAAATTTTAAAAATTTTACTATCACAAATATAGTAGAGTAATATAATAACTGATATACTCAAAATCTCTCTCAAATATGGAATATATATCTCTCTCCCTTTATATGTCTTTCTTTAACTCACTCTTTAAAGAAGTTGGAAGTTCATGAAGATTAAACCAAAAAATAAATTGTTATTTATTGTCAAAAGATGGAAAATGTTGTCAATAAATGAGTATTGAACAAACTTATATTTGTTTTTGGTAGATAAGTCCATGCTTTTAAGTTTTTAATTTCTGCACTGAATCTATGCTTCACTTTTTACATCATGACTTGTAAAAGGAACAACCAATTATAAATTTGTTTTATCAATAGGCCACAATGTTGTTCACACATCTTAAAATTAATATGACTTCACATTCTTTACATATGCTCAATATAAAACATCTTAAACGCTGAGAATTCTAATCAAGTCTGTACAAATTTAACCTACAATTAGGAAGAGAAGTAACATATTATTTGAATTATTTACAAAATTATAATTTCATACATCAATATCATCACAAGAAATTATATCTTGAACAAAACAATATGTAACTACCACAATAAACAACAATAATCTTACAATGTAAACTAAGTTCAACAAATAAGTCTCTTAACCAAATAACTTCCTAAGAACCTTTTACAATAGTCATATACTTAATCTTGTAATAAGAAATACAAATTTTTCTTACAAAATTACTTTCCAACTGACTTCAAAATCACAACTGAAAATAATCAATAAAAAACCTTCTCTTATCAAGATCACATATATAATATAAATCAACATAACTAAATAATTATTTTTTGTTAAATTCTAAACATGTATTTGTGTTACTTCGTAAGTATTTTGCAATCGACTTTATAGTCTACCAATTTTCCTTTGCATGATTGAATAGATATCTGTTAACAACATTAATAACATGTAAAATATCAAGTCAAATGCATATTATAGGATACAAAAAGTTGCCAACTGAATTAAAGCAAGGAATATGACACATGTAATCAATAGTGGTATTTGTTTGTAATGAGTAAGCAGTTGAAAGCCTAAAATGAGTTACGATGGAATACTAACTATTTTGAAAATTTTGATATCAAATCTCTCCAAATCTTTTTAATGTAACTTTATTAGTTAAGATATAATCTTTGTTTCTTTATGTATCAAAGGATCTTTATACCAAGAGTTTCTTTTGTGACTTTTAAATCTTTTTTAATCTTACTACTCAGTAAGGATTTCAATATGTTAACTTTAGATATATCCTTAATAGTAATAAGCATGTCATCAACATAAATTAGTAAATAAACAAATGACATATTAGGAAGTCTCTTGTAATAAGAATAAATTTCATATTTATTATGTGAGAAGTAATGACCAATCATAAATGAGTTGAAGTGTTTATTACTATTGTCTGGGTGACTATTTTGACTCATACAAAGACTTCTTTAATAAGTATGTAATTTCTTCTTTCCCTTTACTAATAGATCCCTTAAGTTGTTGCATATAAATGTTTTTATCAAATTCACCATATATAATGTTTTGACATTCATATTTTCAAAATCAAGGTCATACATAAGAAAAGAACAAGTAAAGTATGAATATAATTGTATTTTATAAAAAATATCATTGAAGTCAATTCTCTTTTTTATAGTACCATTTTAGATTTAACTAAACTTTATAGCCCACATCTTGCATTATTAAAATGCCATATTTCTTCTTAAAGATTCATTTGCAACCAATAATCTTCTTTGGTGGTAGTTTCATTAGTTTCTAAATTTCATTTTTCCATAAGGACTTGATCTCCTCATATTTGGATACTAATCACTTAGAAGAATCTTTATAAGAAAAAAATTCAAAATAAGTAAAAATATCACCAATATTATTTGTTTTAGGTGCCATTATTAAGGTATGAACCACTAAATTGATTTGAACAAATCTTTAAAGCCTTATAACTTTCTTCCTTTAGATGTATTTAGCTATGTTATTTGGATCCTTTTATGGTGTACTTACATTTTCATGTTTCTCCTTATCTTAATCATCTTGAAAGAGAAACTAGAGTTGATTAGGTTTAAAATGAAGTTATAATGAAGAATCTAATTATCTAGTCTCTAACTTCACCT
>JANTPM010001967.1:0-10625 GCA_025434745.1 Erythroxylum divaricatum
TGCCGAGATATATTTAAACATTCCTAACCCGTCCCAATTTACCAAAATACCCTTCCCATCGGTGATGGGATGTTACAACGACGATCGTGACAATGGATGTATTATACTGTTTGACAGCTTTAAACATACTTCACTCTTTTGATAATAACTTCTTCTCCAAACCTCCGATTGACTTGAAATTTGGACCACAAACTCCCCACACATTGCCCTTCCTTCTAATAAGTTTCATTATCATATGAAATAATTAAGAATGAATTTTTTTTTACGAAATGTTTAGGTCTAAAATTTTGCAGATGTTATATAAATGAATGAGAGTTTGGATATTGTATGACATGTTAGTTTGTTTGGAATCTATGATTATGTCAAGTTGAACAAAGTTGAATATTTTTCAATATGTTCCTCACTTGATGATTCTGAAATGAACTTGTTTTGTTTTAAAATTATTAAGTCTTAGTTATGGGTAAATAGGCATGCCTAAAGGGTCTGCAGCTGCTCCTGTGACACTTCGGTGTCTCCTATTATTGACACTTTGGTGTCTCTTGTTATTGAGACATAAGTCTCTCATATTCTATGATACTGATCACGGTATCTCCTATCTGAGTCTCGTTACCCACTTCTATAAAATAGATTAGTAGTCTAACTTGTTTTGTATTTTGATACATGATTAGTTTTGCTATAAATAAAGTCTGTTCTGAAGGGTTTATACCCTATTCTGATATTCAGTTCTGAGATTTGTACATTTTAATATGAGATTTAAGTGGTTTGCATCAACATGAGAAATATTCTATATTGATAAGTTATATTCAGTTTTGAGATACATTGTGTTTGAATTCTGATATTGGTGAGTTTTTCTTTGGAACAAATGTATATTCTATTTTGTTATGTTATATTCAGTTCAGTGATTCATGGTATTTAGATTGCTTTTGAATATGTGAATGTTTAGATGATTGTTAGAGATAGTTGTCAATATGTATCCTGTTTAGCTGTTCCTCACTAATCTATATACTTAGCACGGTGGATTTGCCCCGTGTAGGTTCAGAGAGAAGGGTATAAAGACTAAGACTAAGACAACCATAGTGGCCAATGAAGATTGTGTTTTGTTGTGAATAATGTTCAGTTTGTTGTTGTTACTGATTTGTACTCAATATGATAAGATAGTTTGTATTTTGCACACATGGTTTGTAATTTTTATACATATAAAGACATTTGGATTTTTAAGGCATGTAATATATTTGTGTTATGTCATTACATAATGTATATTCTGTTTAAAACTTAATGAAATGTAAAGTACTGCATGGTGCTTGAGTTTCTAAGAATGCTTGGATTTATTGGTATTGTATGTGTAGCATCTGCATATCCTCCCAGAGGGTATTTAGGTATTACATCTTTTGGTATCAGAGCATGGTTTAGGCGATTTTGGTTTAACCAACGCTTAACTCCTTCTTATACTTGAGTGTAATAGTTGTATTTTGTCCTAATGCAGTTTGTCCAATGTTTTGACTATAGAATTAAAGATGGAAAGATCTCAAGAAGTCATTAATGAGGTTGCTGAAAGTAATAATCCTGCGCGATCTCGTCCATCGATATCTAGACCCTGTGAGGTCAACCGAGGGGAAGATGAGCTGCCACCTCCTCCTCCAGTTTAGAGAGAAACTTAAGTTAAGTTGTCTCAGGATATGATGACATTACTGCATCGTATGACTACACCCAAGGCTCCGATTGATCAACTGTAGAAGTATGGAGCTAATGAATTTACTGGGACATCTTTGGAGGAATTCAAAAGAGCTGAGTTTTGGATAGAGAAAGTAAAGAGGGTGTTAGATGAAAGCAGTTGTAGATTAGATGGTGAGCTATGCTGTCTCTCTTCTTCAGGGTGCAGCCTATGAATGGTGCAAGTTCGTTTTGAGGAATCCTCAGCTACCGGTGCCTCTGACTTAGGATTTCTTTACCCAAGAGTTCAAAGCTAAGTATGTTATGAAGGCTTATAGAAAGGAGAAGTGGAAGCTGACTTGGGATTTCTTTACCCAAGAGTTCAAAGCTAAGTATGTTATGAAGGCTTATAGAAAGGAGAAGTGGAAGCAATTTCTGAACCTAAAATAGAGGAACTTGTCAGTTGTTGAGTACGACTAGGAATTCAATCGACTCAGCAAGTATGCCCCTGAACCGATACTTACTGAGGAGTTTCAGTGTCATCTATTCGAGGATGGTATGAATGATTCCATCAAGAAGCATCTAGCGAAGTTTACCCTTTTCCAGCAAGTGAATTACCAGTGCAAGCTGCTATGAAAATAGAAAGACAAGAGATGGTTAGGAAAGAAAGGAGTCAACGAAGGGGCTTTGTTAGAGGAGGTCAATCCTCGGGCAAGCGAAATCGAGAAGGTGCTTCCTCTGCACCAGAATTTACTCAGAGATCTGAGGTTCGAGGAAGAAGACAAAATTTTCCCTCATCGATTGCTACTAGTAGGGGTTCCTTTGGGGGCCAAGGTTCTGGTGCCCCGAAGTGTCCTCATTGATTTGTACATCATTGGGGTATTTGTTGGATGGCTATGGGTGTATGCTTCTGATGTGGTAGCAATGAACATCTAATAGGCAATTGCCTTTTAAGACAGTCTTAGGCATTGTAAGTCAATAGGGATGTTTCTCATGCATCTGTTGGAAACAGTGATAGAGGTCGAGGAGTATCTGGTTAGAACATACCTAATCCGAGTACCTAATCAAAAATATGGATCGACCAGTTATGCCTTCTGCTTCGACTCAAGCTTATGCATTGAAAGCTCGGGAGGATCAGGACGCACCTGAAGTCATTATTGGTATTGTTTCTCTCCTTTATTTTGAAATACATGCACTAATTGATCATGAATCTACTCATTCATATATATGTGTTGGAGAAATGTATAATAAGGAGATGTCTATAGATTAGTTAGAGTATGAAATTCATGTAACCAGTCCTCTAGGTAGTAGTGTGTTGGTTAATCAGGTGTTTAGGGATTATCCTATTATGATATAAGAAAATGAATATGTAGCAAATCTGATTAGATTGTCTTTTCATGAATTTGATTTAATTCTAAGTATGGATTCGTTATCCAAACATCAGGCAGTAGTTGATTGTATTGCTAAGACAGTTATGCTTAGGAGGCTTGATCAGCCTAAAATAGTATTGCATGGCATTCGCACTAGTTCTTTAGCTAATGTGGTATCTGCTATACAAGCCCGAAAGCTCCTCGGGAAGGGATGTGAAGTTTATCTAGCTTTTGTGTTTGATTCTAAGAAGGAGGGTAGTAAATTGCTAGATATTCTGGTGGTGAATGAATTTCTAGATGTGTTTCCTAATGAATTACCTGGACTCCCTTCTGAAAGGGAGGCGGAGTTATCTATTGATGTCAAACTTGGAACTGCTCCTATATCCAGAGCACCGTACAGAATGGCTCCTACTGAATTGAAGGAGTTGAAGGTGCAGTTATAAGAGCTTCTGGATAAAGGGTTCATTCAACCTAGTGTGTCACTATGGGGAGCATCAGTCTTGTTTGTTAAGAAAAAGGATGGTACACTACGGATGTGCATCAATTATACAATTAAATAGAGTCACAGTGAAGAACAAGTATCCGTTGCCAAGGATTTAAGACCTGTTTGATCAGTTGAAAACTGTGTGAATGTTTTCAAAGATAGACGTACGATTGGGGTACTATCAACTTCAGGTAAAGGATGTGGATGTACTAAAGACTACATTTAGGACCCATTATGGACATTATGAATTCCTGGTATTGTCATTTAGGTTAACTAATGCTCCAGTGGCATTTATGCATCTGATGAATAGAATATTCAGGCCTTATTTAGACCAGTTTGTTGTAGTGTTTATAGATGATATCTTGGTCTATTCTAATAATGAACTTGACCATACTGAGCATCTCTGAATTGTGTTACCGACTCTGCAGGAAAAACAATTGTATGTTAAGCTGAGCAAGTGTGATTTTTTGATTCAAGAGGTATCCTTTCTAGGCCAGGTTGTCTCTTCTCAAAGGATTAGAGTTGATACTAGTAAGATAGAAGCAATTGTTAACTGGAAACCACCATGAAATGTGATAGAAGTGAGAAGTGTTCTAGGTTTGGCTGGATATTATCATCAGTTTATGAAGGGTTCTCGGTGGTAGCATCTCCTTTAACTAAACTGTTACGAAAAAGAGTGAAGTATGAATGGTATGATAGATGTCAGAATAATTTTGAACAACTAAAAAGTATGCTTACTGAAGCTCCAGTATTGGTTCAACCTACTTCTGGTAAGGATTATGTTATATTTAGTGATGTATCTAGAAATGGTTTGGGTTATGTTTTGATGTAAGATGGAAAGGTAGTTGCTTATATCTCTAAGCAACTAAAATCATATGAACAAAATTACCCTACACAGGATCTAGAGCTTATAGCAGTCTTGTTTGTCCTGAAAATTTGGCGGCACTACTATTACAGTAAAAGGTGTAGAATTTTCAGAGATTAAAGAATCTAAAGTGTCTGTTTACTCATAAAGAACTCAATTTGAGACAACGACATTGGATCGAACTGTTTAAATACTATGATTGTATTATGGACTACCATCCGAGTAAGGCTAATGTCGTAGTTGATGCCTTAAGTCGGAAGACCATTTCAGCATTATCAATGAAGAAGAGTGAATGGGAACTTGTATCTAATGGAGCTTTAATAACTCAATTAAAAGCAAGGCCTACTTTGAGACAAGAGATTTGTGATGTTTAGAGAGCCGATGATAAGTTACAATAACTTATCTTAGCTACTCAGGAAGATAAACAGCCTAATTTTTTTATGGAAGGAGATGGTGAATTGTATTATAAAGATCATGTTAAGTCAAAATGAATTCATGTTTAATAAGTTTGTTGATAACTAAATAATAATAATGTTTGAAATAAATAAATTGTTCTGACGAGTGTGTTAAGTGTGCAGTGTTATCACTAAAAAGAAGTTCACTAAGAAGAAGTTCGATGACTAAGAAGAAATTAACTAAGAAGAAGTTCGATGACTAAGAAAAAGTTCACTAAGAAGAAGCAGGTTGAGTTAGTTACAGAACTCAACTGAATAACGGTTTCTATAAGAAGCAAGAAACAAGAAGTAAGAAGTAAGAAGCAAGAAGCAAGAAGCAAGAAGCAGTTATCAAGATTCAAGAATCGGTTGGAGACTTAGACTATAAATATTAATCGTAGTCAAAGACTGAACAATCTTACAATCTTTGAGCTTACAAGCGATTACTTACAAAATTATGTATACAAAGTGCGATATACAAGAGCTAACATTACTGTAACAAAAGCTCACATTATCTTTCTAGTGAGAGAAAGAAAAGATTGAGAGCCTGGAGAGGCTAAAATAGTTGAAAGAATACTCAGTGTAAGAGACCTGAAGAGGCTTTGGAAGGGGGAAAGAATACTTGTAATTTTGACGAAGTATAGTGAAAACCCAAAAGGATTATGAGGATTGAACGTAGCCCAAGGTTTGCGGTGAACCAGTATAAAAATCGCATCATCTATCTTCTAACTCTTTACTCTTAAATACTCTTGTTCTTATACAAGTTATTTGTAAATTACCTGAGTAACTATTTGGTATTCCGTTAATACTTGAAAAAGTTTCTTTTACAAGAGATTATCAAAAGTTTTGTATTAACAAAAAGATTACACAATTCAACCCCCCCTTCTTGTGTAATTTACGAGTTCGTTATTAACATGTGATTTAATTCAATTGGTATCAGAGCTCGATTTCCAAGAACCACCTTTACACAGTGAGGACAAAGATCCATGGCAGAATCACACTTGTTTATTGCTGAAGGTGCCTCCGTCACAAGACCTCATGCGTTCAATGGTGAAGACTATCATTATTAGAAGGACATGATGCAGCTTTTCATTGAATCCACACATGTAGATCTTTTAGACATCATCGAGAATGGACCGTACGTACCAGTAGATGATGAAGGCAATACTATTCCATATACCAGATAGTCAACCGATCACAAAGCAAGATTTCAATTAAATTCAAAGGCCAAATTTTTTCTGAGTTGTGCCTTACGCAGAAGTGAATACGATAAAGTTCATGTATGAGAAATTGCGAAGGAGATGTGGGACACCTTATCCATCACACATGAAGGCACAAACCAAGTAAAGGAGTCCAAGATCAACATTCTTGTACATCAATATGAGATGTTTAAAATGAAAGAAGACGAGTCCATTGAATAAATGTTTGGATGATTTCAAAGTATCGTTAATGGATTGAAAGCTCTTGGGAGAATCTACGATAATCAAGACCATGTCAGAAAGATTCTCAAGAGTTTACCCAAAAGATGGAGACCTAAAGTCACTGCAGTACAAGAAGCAAAGGACTTGAGCAAATTAAAGCTTGACGAGTTGCTTGGTTCTTTGAAGATACATGAAGTGGAGCTTGATGCCAAAGAAAAACCTAGAAGGGACAAATCTATAGCATTAAAGGATGGTCAGAAAAATCACAAGAATCAGAGGAATAGAAATCCATCGTCAAAAGCACTGAAGATCGTGGAGATCAAGAATGATGACACCAGTGAATCTTAAGAATATTCAAGTGAAGACAATGATGAATTATCTTTTATCTCAAAGAAGATCAGAAGAATGTGGAAGAAGAAAGCAAAGGGAAACAAAGATTTTTCTTTCAAGAAAAATAGCAAAGATGAAGTCAAGAACGAAAAGGTCTCTATCATTTGCTACAAGTGCAACAAACCAAGACACTATAAATCTGAATGTCCATTGCCGAAAGAAAGCCGAAGAAGAATAAAGAAGATAAAAAGAGTATGATGGCTATTTGGGAAGATTTGGATTCGTCCGAATCTGGTTCTGATTCAGAAGCTTCAGAACAAGCAAACATATGTTTGATAGCCGAAGACGAAGGTGACGAGGAGGTAACATCTAACTTCAATGAACTCCAAGATGCATATATAGAATTGTTAGAAGATTCTCATGCTATACTAAAGCAATATAGATCCCTAAAAAGAAAATGTGTAGAAAACTTGAAGAACACAGAAGCAATAGAAAAAGAAAACATCTGTCTCAAAAAACAAATAGACTTTATGAAGAAAAAAGTAACGATAGATAGATTTGAGGAGATTAGTCAGTTGAAACAAAGGATTAATTCTCTCTCGGCAAATTTATCATCTTTTACTAAAAGTACGAAGAAAATGAATGATATGATTGAGAAATATAGACACCCTAATGATAAGAGTGGTCTAGGGTTTACTAAAACCAATATTCATCATAAAAAGAACTTGGTTCCTTATAGAAAGAAATATCACCAGTCTTCTCATTTTCATTCTATGCATAATTTTCAGACTAACCCCAAAGGAGCCAAGAAAATCTGGGTACCTAAAAAGAATATAATATCTCTTGCATATCTCCTTCCTTGGAAGAAGCAGCCGGCACCAATAGTATTTGGATAGTGGATGCTCACGACACATGACGAGAAGAAGGTATATGTTCCTAGATCTTCAAAATAAAAAGAAAGGATCAGTAACTTTTGGAGACAACTAACAGGGCAAAATAGTTGGAATCGACAAAATTGTTAAAGATTCATTTGCATCTATTGATAATATTCTGTTAGTTGAAGGTTTAAAACATAACAGGATTAGTGTAAGTCAATTATGTGATTCTGGCTTTGAAGTATCCTTTAATCAAAATTCTTGTGTAGTCAAAAACAAGGACGGTTCCATATTTTTTTCGACCAAAAGATGAAATAAACTTTATAAGATAATTTAGAAGATTTGCAAAGTCAAAATATTTCTTGTTTTATATCAACTGATGAAGAAAAACTGATTTGGCATAAAAAGCTAGGTCATGTTAGTTTTAAACATATTTCCAAGTTGATTAAACATGATTTGGTAAGAGGTTTACCAAAAATAAGTTTTAACAAGGATTTCTTTTGTGAAAGTTGTCATAAAGGAAAACAGGTTAAAACATCTTTTTCTTCTAAAAATATTGTAACTTTGTCTAGACCTCTAGAGTTATTACATATAGATTTATTTGGTCCAACTACGACATTAAGTTTTGGCGGAAAGAAGTATGGTCTCGTAATTGTTGATGACTTCATTAGATTTTGTTGGATATTATTTTTGTCACATAAGGATGAATCTTTTAAATATTTTAAAGCTCTTTCCAAAAAATTACTGAATGAAAAAGAAGTTTCTGTTGCTGGAATTAGAAGTGATCATGGTGGTGAATTTGAAAATAAAAATTCAGAATATTCTGTGAAGAAAATGAAATTTTCCATAATTTCTCTGCTCCTAGAACTCCACAACAGAATGGAGTTGTAGAAAGAAAGAACAGGACGATTCAAGAAATGGCAAGAACCATGCTGTGTGAAATGAATCTTCCTAAGTATTTCTGGGTAGAAGCCGTAAATACAGCTTGTTATATTCAAAATAGAATACTTCTGCGACCATTGTTGAATAAAACTCTATATGAGTTATGTAAAGGAAGGAAGCCTAATATTTCTTACTTCCATCCATTTGGTTGCAAGTGTATTATATTGAATACAAAAGAAACATTGGATAAATTGGATTCTAAGGTCTATTCTGAAATTTTTCTAGGATATTTATTTTCTTTTAAAGCTTATAGGGTTTATAATCTTGCTTCAAAATATGTTGAAGAATCTATTCATGTCAAATTCGATGATGGTTCTCAACCAGACAGAAGTAATGATATTGATAATGAAACCCTATCAGAACCTAGTTGATAATGAAACCCTATTAGATGTTCCTCTAGAAAAAGTAGAAGATGTTCTTGAAAATCTTACTCTAAAAAAGGACTGGAAATATAAATCTTCTCACCTAGAAAATTTAATTATAGGAAAAACTTCAGAAGGTGTGAGAACTAGGTCTAAATTCAGAAGAGAAGCAAATGTGACTTTTATTTTTAAAATAGAGCCTAAGAAAATTGATGAAGCTCTTCAGGATGAAACGTGGATTTTAGCCATACAAGAGGAGCTGAACTAGTTTACTAGAAATAAAGTTTAGACTTTAATTCCCAGACCCTCTAAAAAGTCTATCATAGGAACCAGATGGATTTTTAAAAATAAACTAGATGAGTCAAGTAGAGTGAGTCGAAACAAAGCTGATTAATAGCTTAAGACTATAATCAACAAGAAGGAATAGACTATAATGAAACTTATGCTCCTGTAACTAGATTAAAAGCTATTAGGATTTTGCTTACATATGTTGTTTGTCATGATATTAAACTGTTTCAAATGGATGTGAAAAGTGCCTTTTTGAATGATTTTATAGATGAAGAGGTTTATGTAAAGCAACCTCCTGGTTTTAAAGATTCTAAGAAACCAGATTATGTCTATAGACTTCATAAAGATTTGTATGGCTTCAAACAAGCTCCTCGAGCTTGGTATGATTGTCCAAGTTACTTTTTAATTGAGAATGGTTTTAGTAGAGGACATGCAGATAAGACTTTATTTAGAAAGTGCATTAAGAATGATTTCATCATAGTACAGATATACATTGATGATATTATTTTTGGTGTAATGTCTGAAAAACTATGTTCTAGTGTTGAGAATTTGATGAAAAATGAATTTGAAATGAGCATGATGGGTGAATTAAAATTCTTTTTTGGTTTACAAATTAAGCAAACCGAAGAAATTTTTTTTATTCATCAACAGAAATATATTAAAAAACTGTTGGTTAAATATGGAATGGAAAAAGTGAAACCCATGTCTACTCCTATGCATCCTTTAAACCTTTTATCTAAGGATGAAACAGGTAAGAAGGTTGATCAAATCCTTTTTAAAGGTATTATTGGTTCTTTACTTTATCTTGCAACAAGCAGACCTGATATCCTATTTAGTGTCTGTTTGTGTGCTAGATTTCAAGCAGATCCTGGAGAATCTCGCTACATTGTTTTTAAAAGAATTTTGAGTATCTTTCAGGTTCTACTGATCTTTGTTTAATGTATGAGAAAGGTAAAGATTTTAGGTTAATTAGCTACTGTGATGTTGATTACACTAGAGATAGGATTCATAGGAAGAGTACAAGTGAAGGCTGTCACTTTCTTGGCCATAATCTAGTTTCCTGGTCAAGTAAAAAGCAAAGTTCAATTGCTCTATCTACTGCAGAAGCTGAATATATGTCAGCTGCAAGCTGTTGCTCACAGACGTTATGGATCAAATATCAGTTAGAAGATTATTCAATACAAGAAGAACAAATCCCAATCTTCTGTGATAACACAAGTGCTATCAACTTATCGAAAAATCCAATACAACACTCGAGGGTAAAGCATATTGAAGTTAGACATCATTTCCTACGAGACTATGTACAGAGGAGAATCGTTAGTCTACAATTTGTTAAGGCAAATCATCAATGGGTGGATATCTTCACTAAGCCTTTGAATGAAGAAAGATTCAAAGAAATCAGACGGAACTTGAATATAGTAATGTTGAGTAAACAATCGTCTGACACGTCATAACCCAGATGATTCTTTAGTGAAGAAGATAAAAAATCGTAAGTTTTCAAGTAAACAGTAACTGTAAGTAATAGATTGTAACATCCCGTTACTGTCAGCAAGGGTATTATGGTAATTATGAGACTGACTGATAGGCCTTACTGTATTTACTGA
>JANTPM010002236.1:0-10605 GCA_025434745.1 Erythroxylum divaricatum
AAATTGTTGTGTTTTTTAGAAATTTTTTTTGTTTAATGGGGGTAAATATCATAAAATAGTGGAAACTCTACTGATATTTTTGTAAATTGCAATTCACTTATAACACTTTATTTTGATGCAGGAAAGGTCTATATTTTGATTCTACACTTACATTTTGATTTTTGTACTTATTACTACCAATTAGATTTCAAAGTAATTTGATGTATGAAATTTATAAGAAAATATATGTGTATTATAGAGAACGATAATTTTATAAATGTCTGTTATCATGAATGTCTGTGTTGTTGAGAAAAATTTTAATTTAACAGGGGTATTTATCATAAAAATATAAGAAACTTTGCTGAATTTTTTTTAAAATTGTAGGAAAAGTCTATGGGCATGAAGCCTACACTACATCAGCTCTTTTTACAAACATACACACTAAGAAGCATGATGATGTGGCCTTCATCAACACCCAATGGAGACAACTTAATGTATGTAAAATTTATACTTTAATCTTAATTTGATAACTAATATTAATTAAAAAAATCTCTTATTAATATAAACAATTATAATGATAAGAGTAAATACAAGAAATCATTGAATGACAGTCTCAAAACTTTGAATATGTTGATAAGAGTCAGGCATATATTGATGTCGTTGGTGCTACGGACCATTATGTAAGAATTTTTGACTTAGGTTCTTTTGCAAACTCATGCTATTCAGATTCCTCCACATCTAGTAAAGCTGGATCTAGTAGGTCGTTCGCATCCAATGAGAGAGTTGTTCAGCTTGAGAGCAGAGTGGAGATGCTGACAACTCAGTTGCTATAATCGATGAAGTACATAGCCCAGCTCTGTAATAAGATGATGGATGAGTTGAAGGGGAAAGGTAGCACCTCATCATAACAGTTAGTTAATCCACCTTCACTAGTTGCATATCATAGATTTATAATATTTCGATACTTAAATGGATTTTATTTGATATTTTGGTACTCTTATTTTTTATAAATTCTTAATTTATAGTAATAACATACATTTTCAAGATACTTATTAATTTACAATATAATTTTTATTATATTACCAGTTAAGATAATTTTTATATTATATTATCAATCAAAATTATATTATTTAAAGAAATTAAATGTAGAAAAAAATCAACAGATCATTAACAAAAAAATTTAGTTGGAATTTGTAGTGATGGAGTTTGGTAGCTAAAATTATCGATAGAAAAAATGGTACCATTGGTAAATTTCCCAATGAAATGACGTTTTTTGTCACTAAATTTCCCAATGGAATTACAATTTCTGTCCCTAAATTTACCTACAAAATTATAATTCTGTCACTAAATTTGCCAACAGAATTACCATTTTGTCGTTAAATTTAAAGTAAATTGACCAACAGAAAGTGTAATTTCGTCAGGAAATTTACTGATAGAATTAAAGTTTTGATAGGTAATTTGAACGACATTATATAACATTCAACTGGGAAATTTAGCAATAGAAGTTGCAATTATGTCGAGAAATTCTACCTACAACTATTTCTCCTACGACTCTTTCCGTTGGTAATTTTCATCGCTAATTTTGTTTCCCTATAGAAAATTAGTATTTTTCATCAGCAATTTTCGTCGCTAAAACTAATTTTTCTTATAGTGATAGTAAGGTTAAAGTTTTAAATACACCTAGTCACCTTCTTTAAAAACCTATCTCATGCTAAATTTGTTAGTTTGCCGCTTCATCTGATGCCTGACATATAATAGATTGGCCTTTAGTTTTTAAGAAGTTGTTGTCTTTAATTGACATAAGTTTGGCATTTCCAAGAATGATTGAAGGAATTATAGAGGAGGATGACTGTATAAGATCTTCAAGGGCGACATTTCTATGAAGGGATGGTTAGCTAAATTATACCATAGTTTAGTCAAGTGAAGAAATTTACCCTAGAACTTTAATTAATCACTGATAAAACAATGTAGGTAACTCTCTAAACCTGATTTAGCACTTTATTATGTCTGTACATTTGATGATGGTAAGTTTTGTTGTATACCAAAGTGGTGCCTAGTCATTTAAACAATTCCTTCTAAAAGGAACTTAAGAACACCAGATCCCTCCCATTTCCATTTATTCTGGGTATTTTGTGGAAGCAATCTCTGAAGCAAAGATGAAAGAAAGGTTGGAAACAGTATAATGGGACCTATAAGTAAGAATCATGAATATTTAGTTAAGTGATCTACTATTACCTATATAGTATTTTTGCCCTAAGAATTAGGGAGATGGGTGATAAAATCCATTGATATATCTTCCCATATCTAGGAAGGGACAGGAGGGGTTGAAGGGCATCTTAAAGGGCTTATGTGGAGTACTTGTGTCACTAGAATATGATAATTTTTTATGTGATTTGTGACATCTTAGGACAAGTTAAGGTAATAAAAGTTGGTAGAGGTGAACAATAATGGCCTTAAAACTTAAATGACCACTAATGGGAGACTTCTGAAACCAGTAAAGAGTTAGGATTACACATTGGTTTGAAAGGGAATATAAAGGCAATGATTATAATAAACAAGGGCATTGCGATAAGTAAATTCGATTAAATTTTAGGGTCAAATTGCAACTTAGTAATAAATTGCTTGACTGTAGAGTCCTGTAGAAAATGAGCATAGTTTTCCATGATGAGAGCACTGGGAAAGGAGATAGTTGAGAATGGAGGTTCAGGCGAAGGTAGCTGGGACATAGCATCAATAACTCTATTCGTTAGTTGAGAATAAAGGAAGTTCAGGCAAAGGTTGTTGAGACATTGCATCAACAACTCAATTCTCTTTTCTATGTTTTTAAACTATCTCATAATCAAACCTTAATAAGTAGTGGGGGCATTCTTTCACTGCCTTAGTGATGGCATACATCTCCTAGTTGGAAGTGGATGAAATGTGAAGTTAAATGCACATCTTCTTGCTAAAGTAAGCAATCAGATGGCCCTATTAAGAAAGTATCATGCCGATTATCACACTCGATGCATCTGTTTAAATATTAAAGGTGTTGGGAGTAAAATAACACAACTCTATAAAAAGGTCAACCAAATATCAACGATAAGAAATAACTCTTTAAATTGTAGCAGTAGAACAATATGAGAATAAGAAACTAAACGATGAAATAAACACCAAGATTTAACATGGAAAACCTTCCAATGTGGAGGGAAAAAATCACAGGGCAAATCAATAAATAAATCCACTAAATGTAATAAGTATTTATAGAAAAATTTGATCTCTCAACCCCTCCCAACAACAAGTTGTCTCATAAAATTTCAGGATTGAAGCCAAAGTTGATATCATAATCAACAAACCTTTAAACTAATCCCAAAAGCAATCAAACAAGGATGAGTATCTAACCCTCTTTGCCCTCTCTTTATTTTTTCTCACTTTTTGACGTAGTGACACCACTTACTATCTATAATAGCCCAGACCACCTGCCTACGGATATTGTCCACTTTGGGTTTCCCATTGGGCCAAACCCCTCATGATTTTGCTCTTCCTATCCCTTGGAAAAACGCGTCTAAGGGGGAGAGGTATCCATACCTTATAAGGCATACTTTGTTCTCCTCTCCAACTGATGTGGGATCTCACACTATTCACCCCTTTAGGGCCCAGCCTAGCTAGCACAATGATTCAGGTACTAGCTCTGATACCACTTGTAACAACCCAGACCACCTGCCCATAGATATTGCCCGCTTTGGGTTGCCTATAGGGTTAAACCCCTCACGGTTTTGCTCTTCCCACCTTTGGTAAAATGCATCTTAAGGGGAGAGGTATTCATACCATTATAAGGCATTCTTTGTTCTCCTCTCCAATCGATGTGAGATCTCACACTCTCCACCCCCTTTAGGGCCCAACTTAGCTGACACAACGATTCAGGTATCGGCTCTAATTTGTAATAGCCCAGACCAACCGCCCATAGATATTGTCTGCTTTGGGTTACCCCTCGGGCCAAACTCTTAACGGTTTTACTCTTCCCACCCTTGGGAAATTGCATTTGAGGGGGAGCGGTGTCCATACCCTTATAAGGCATACTTCGTTCTCCTCTCCAACCGATGTGGGATCTCACACTATCTACTCCCTTAAGGCCCAGCTCTCTTTAGGGCCCAACCTAGCTGGCACAACAGTTTAGGTACCAGCTCTGATAACATTTGTAATAGCCCAAACCATTTGCCCACAGATATTGTCTGCTTTGGGTTGCCCCTAGGGCCAATCTCCTCACGGTTTTGCTCTTCCCACCCTTGGGAAAACACGTCTGAGGGGGAGATGTATCCATACCTTTATAAGGCATACTTTGTTCTCCTCTCCAACCGATGTGGGATATCACACTATCCACCCCCTTAAAGCCCAACCCTCTTTAGTGCCCAGCCTAACTAGCACAACGGTTTAAGTATCAGCTCTGATACCACTTGTAGCAGCCCAGACCACCCATCTATAGATAGTGTCTGCTTTGGGTTGTCCCTAGGGTCAAATCCCTCATAGTTTTGCTCTTCCCACCCTTGGGAAAACGCACCTTAAGGGGAGAGTTATCTATACCCTTGTAAGGCATACTTCGTTTTCCTCTTCAACCAATGTGGGATCTCACGCTATCTCTTCTCTATCTCATGTATGGAGCAAGGCTCTAATGAGCTATTTATAGGCTTCTTTAGCCTACAATTCAAAATCTTAATTGAATCGAACTAACCAGATCACATCTTATCATAATTAGATTACATCACATTATCCAATAAGATAACATCCATATTTAAATACGAGTCTCTGATAGGATTTATCTACATCACTACTAATAAGATAAGAGATTATATTTAACTAGGAATGATACATCCCTATCCATGAAGATCTTCACTATCTCTAGATGATCCTCCTATATGATCTTTATCTTTTAGATTTGATGGTTATCTACTGTAATCTTATCCACCACATCATCCAAGATCTCAAAATAAGGTTAGATACGTAACAGTCTCCCCCTCTAACCTAAATATAGGAAGACACATAATTCTCCATCATCTACTTAAGATTCAACCTGGTAAACCTACTATAAATCTCATGCTTGTTTCTGGAAGCCACTTTAGTTAGTATATCAGCAACATTAAATTTATGTGAATCTTCTTCAACATTAATTATTGTTCTTCTATCACAAACCTCAACCAATGATATCTAATGTCTTCACAAAATGTAACATTTTGCACATCCTTAAGCTCCCCCTCATCAGTAAATAACGATTACTTAGAACTTGGATACCTTTTAGAAAGTCTTTTCTCCCTCGTTAACCTTCGAAAATGTGTTTCATCATAGTTGTATCCCATTACTTGCCTTGCTCATTATCCTCAATAGGACCACAGATTTCTGAATGCATCAACTCCAGTAACTCCGAATTGCTTGCGAATCTTCTCTTAAAAGAGACTTTATACTGCTTTCTAATCAAATAATGATTACAAGGATTAAGCAGTTGTCAATTCATAACTAGGATAAGGGATTTTCTAGCCAACAACTTTAATCCCTTCTCGCTCATCTATCCCAATTGTCGAGGCCACAAATTCGGTGAAGATTACTTTTTAGCTGTGTATAGTTCTCCACTAACATACACCTTTAAGTGTGTCTTGTACAGTGAGTATCAAAACTCTCCTTAGGCTACCGTCATTGTGCCTCTAGACAATTTCCACTTCCTATCCCCAAAAGTATGCTTAAATCCTTTTTTATCTAACATATTCACTGATAACATATTCAACCTTAGATCAGGGATGTGTCATACATCTCTTAAGGTCAATAACCATATGATGTTTGTTTGAACCCAGATATGACTCATACTGACTATCTTGACGGATTTTTGATTTCCCATACTGACGCTCCCAAAATCTCCTCTCTTATAGCTTAAAAAATACTCTTTCTTTAGAAAACAATGATAAGATGCTCCTGTGTTAATCAGTCGTTATGAACTAACATTGTTGACATGGAAGCATTTACTAGTTGCACAAACTAATGTCACCTTATCATCTATACTTGAAACAGTTGAAACTATACGCTTATCATCATAATCATCCTTATCCTGATGAGCTTCCTTTTTTTATCCCTCTTTCACTTATAGCAAAACTTTTTAATGTATCTTGGTTTATTGCAATAGTAACATGTTTTTACGTCTTTGTAACCTATACACTTTGAATTATGATTAGATTTTCCATGATCATTAGGACCCCTACTCTTGTTCCTCCCCTTGCTTTGTGCCACAAAAGCCTACATGTTGTCAACTTCAATCTCTTTTCTTCTAATTTCTTCATTAAACATACTCTCTTTGATTACATTCAAAGAGAGAACAATTTCAAGAGCTGAGTTGCTAATCGTGGTTTTCCCGATATATTTAAATTTTAATTTTTTAATCTCGATATTCTGTAAGTGTATGGGTCGTTCATACAGTACCTAAGGTATCGATCCCATAAGGAGGGTTAATCTAATCCTAAAGTCTAAGGTCAAAAACTATTGAACAAAAATTAAGTAAACAATAAATTTAAACATGAGAACTAAATAAATCAAACAAACCAAAATTAAGTAACAAAGCACCAATTGACAATTAACACTTAATGAAAACAATCAACAAAAAATGACTAACAATTTCATATTAAACGAGGATAACCATTAATGAAAATTGATTGATTTATTAAACAATGATAGCACACCCTAGAATTTGACCTAGTGAATTAACCAAAAGAGAGAAAAGGAAATTATCTATCCTTAATGTTAACCTAACCGATTTCGATTTATCGAATTAATGGTTCTAAATGATCCTAGGGTCAATTATTCTCTCTCAAGTTATAATTGAACCTTAAAGCATAAACCTTAATTATAATATAGGAAGTTGCAATCTGTCAATTAATAACCTATCCAAAACCTAATTAGTTCTTACGTTCTCTAATAAACAATTTAAAACCTATATATGATCTCTCTACACAAATTTTACCAACTTGATTTAATTTCGGATCTATTACATTACCTAACTCTCATTAGCCTAATTCAATCATTTTTGCTTGATTCACCTTCTCAGTTTATTATTGAGGCATGAAGTGCAGAATTAAACTACAATTAATTCAATAAACACATAAAACAATCATATTTCATTAAATCAAAAATAAAATTCCAAATGCGAGTATAGAACATCAATCAACAATTCGATTCTAATGTAAAACTATATATCCCAATTATACAATCAAATAAAACTAAAATACATAGGAAATAGAACTCGAATGGACAATGGGAGGCCGCAACTTTGGAAAGCTTCTTATTTTGGGAAGCATATGGAGTATGCGTTGTCTTCCTATTCTCTCTTCCTTCTTTTCTTTCTTGATCTCGTAAAGTTCTCTCGTTTTGAGTTTCTTTATGATGGCTGATCAAAAGCTCATGTCCTTCTTTGTCTTATTGTTTATATACCTTTTATGTTCTAGGTAGCCCTAGGATTTTTTGGGGTTGAAAAGGATTAAAAAATCCCTCAAAACTTGACTTTTCTGAGTATCTACGCGTTTGCCTAACGCACGCCATGATTGTGGGCCATATTTGGCGCTTCTGTCCTCATGAACTAATCACGATCATGGCAAATGGGCTACAATCATAGGCCCTATCTTGGGTTTCTATCACGATTGTGGCAATGGGGCCACGATCGTGGGTTGTCTCAAACCCTTTTTTCACAATTATAGGGTGTTGTTTCGGTTCGAATATCTCTGAAACTTCTCCATTCTTTGATGTTGGCACTATAACACTAACAAACACATCAAAATACCTCAAAAACATAATAATTAAGCTCATAAACTTGTACTAACCTATAAAAAATACTTAAACACAATTAATTAACAAACTAATGCAATTCTAACTTAAACACATGCTAAACAATTAAGTTAACAATTAAAAAAATATCAAACCCCTAAAACATCATGCAATTCACACTTATCAGTCACTACCAGTGTTTCATAGCTATTCGATAATGAACTCAACAGGAACAGAGCTTGAAGCTCATCATCAAGAATGATCTTCATTGTAGTCATCGTTGATTATGTCCTATAAATCACTTAGATGCTCTAACACTGATTTTCCAGCATTCAACTTCAAGTTCACAAGTCTCTTAATTAGAGAGGCCTTGTTGTGAGTAGTCTTCTTTTTGTACAAACCTTCTAGCTTCTTCCATAACTCAAAAGAATTTTTTCTTAAGGCACAAGGTTGAATATGTTGATATCAATATATTATCTTATAGTGCAAAAAAAAATTCGCTTCATCTTTTCCCATTCTTTGTCTAACATCTTTTCAGGTTTTGAAGGAGCATCATCCTTCACAATTCTATCAATATTAATAGGATCAAAGAGATCCCTACAATACAGAAGGTCAAATATCAACGATAAGAAATAACTCTTTAAATTGTAGCAGCAAAACAATATACAAGAATAAGAAACTAAATGATGAAACAAATACTAAGATCTAAAGTGGAAAACCCTCCAATGTAGAGGGGAAAAACTATGGGGCAAATCGACAAATAAATCCACTAAAATCAATAAGGATTTACATAAAAAGTTTATCTGTCACCCCCAAACAACAAGTTGTCTCACAAAGTTTTAGGATTGAAACCAAAGTTGATATTACAATCAACAAACACTCAAACTAATCCCAAAAACAATCAAACAAAGATGAGAATCTAACCCTTTTTGCCCTCTCTTTATTTTTTTCTCACTTTTGGACGTTATGACAGTACTCACTATCTCTTCTCTATCTTATATATAAAGCAAGGCTCTAATGGGCTATTTATAGGCTCCTCTAGCATACAATTCAAAATCTTAATTGAACTGAACTAACTAGATCATATCTTATCTTAATCAGATTACATCACATTATCCAATAAGATAACATTCCAATCTAAATAGGACTCCATCTAATAGGATTTAGCTACATCAATATTAATAAGATAACATATTATATTTAACTAGTAATGACATATTATATTTAACTAGTAATGATACATCTCTATCCACAAAGATCTTGACTATCTTTAGATGATCCTTTTACATGATCTTTATCTTTTAGAGTTGATGTCTATCTACTGTAATCTTATTCACTACATCATCCAATATCTCAAATTAATGTTAGATACTCAACAAAAGGCAAGATCACATTTAGGTAAGCAATAACTGTAATGAAGTTATATTCTACATTTTTGCTTGAGAGATTGAAAGGCAACATTAGCTGAAGAATCCCATTTAAACACATTAGTTTTTAGGAGATATGCTAAAGGACTAACCTAAGGAGCACATCGTTTGACGAATCTTCTATAATAGCCTCTAAGGCCAAATAAATCACGTAAAGTAATAATCAACCCAATCAATAATGACCTAAATTTTAGAAAGATCCTCTATGTATGTTTTGGTTTGATATGATATGTCCAATAAAACTGACATAAAGTTTAGCCATAAATTGATGGTTAGCTAGGCACTTTAACACCAACTTAAGATGAGATAAATGTTCTTTATAGGAAGAACTAAAATCAATTTATCAATAAAGAAAAGAACAAGCTGATGTAAAAGGTCATCAACTAAATAGTTCATAACTGCTTAAAATATGAAGGGTACATTAATAAGATCGAAGGGAGCCAAGAAACTCCAAATACCCATTAACTGTGATGAATGTAGTCTTATGGTGAACCTCTTTAATAGCTCTAATTTGTAATATTGTAGATCTTAAATTAATTTTGAAATATCATGGTGCTATATAAATCATCCAATTGTTCCTCCATCAAAGGTGTAGGAAAGTTGTTATGAATCAAAACTACATTAAGTGTCATGTAATCAATATAAAGCCTTCAAGAACCATCCTTTTTACAGACTAAGAGAACTAATGAAGAGTAAGCACTGGTGCTAGGTTTGATTATTCCTTTTAAAGCATCTAATAAATCAATTTAGCCATTGTAACTAAGAGTGAGACATTTGAGCAACGACTTTGGATTAAAGATCCACCATAATAGCTAATAAAGATTCATTGCGTTGATTCGTTTTTTTGGGCATCCTAACATTAATTAAAATGTATTTGAAATGCACTAAGCTTCTTATATAAGATAGCAAAAAAGGTATCCTAAATGTCTTGATCTAGTTTGGGAGGCATAGTCAATAAGAGCACCAATATTGTTAATAATAGCTTAATCAATTTTCCTACAACAATAATAAAATTTCAAAAAAAGAGGGAGAATGGTAAAAAAAATTTACTAAATTCTATATTATTTCATTATTCATCAATCATATTTACACACTCAGGTGGTTATATGAATTAAGGATCAAATTATTGATTTATGCTCTACAACTAATTAGTTAGTTAGTTACAAATTTAGTGATATAATTATTTAGAAGTTTCTTTATTTTATACATATTTAGATATATACAATAAAGTACATAGGATAAAAGTATATTGCAAATCACAATTATGAGATTCGTATTGTTGGCCCCAAAATTCTTTTCTTGATGAATGAGTATAATTAGATTAATTTTGGGATCTTGCTAGATTATTGTATGTTGGAATTAATTAGCATGTTAATGTTAATGAGATTATGTTACATAGGTGAATTGGATTAAAGTTAAAGTGATAAGT
>JANTPM010002461.1:0-10592 GCA_025434745.1 Erythroxylum divaricatum
AGTTTACATGAATCACAAAACTTGATTAATGAAGACTGAATTTTAAAACCCAATGACTTAGAGAGAGATGACAGCACTGCATTGGAAGGATGTCCAAGTCTGGCATGCCATTGATTAGGAGTTGCTGAAGCAGTAAAAAGAGAAGAAAATGCAGAACTAGGAGAGGGTGAGTTGTATAGAGAAGGGCTTGGAGATGTAGACTTAAGACTGTAAAGGTCATCCCTTATGATTCCTTGCACTAGCACCATTCCTGTAGCTTTGTCCCTGAAAACATGTATCATTAGAAAATTCAATTTTGATATTATTATCCTTCGTTAACTGGGAAATACTAAGCAGATTTTTAGTAATGGAGGGAACATGTAAAATTTGATTGAATTTAAGAGAATGATTATGAGGATGTAAATGAAGTGTAGTAGATCTAACATGAGTAATAGGCAGAAGAGTACCATTACGAATAGCCAGTTGTCTTTTCCATCAAAATCTACACTAGTAGTGAGATGATGAGCATCTGGAGTAAAATGATTCGTTGCACCACTATCAATATACCATGGGCCATTAGAAGGAATCTTTGGAGGTTGGGGCTGATGACGAGCCATATAGGTTTGTGGTCGAGCAAAAGGTCCAGTAGGTTGAGGAGCAGCAAGATAGTAGTTGGAAAATGTGTTATTGGGAGTAGGAGGTCTCTAGGTAGACTGATTTCTTTGTCAATGATAGTCAAAACGTTTGTTATACTGCAAAGCATGGTGGTTTGGTTTCTGAAAAATTTGGCAGCACAAGCGACCTCTACCTCCTCGAGCACGACCTCCGTGGCCACCTCTAAAGCTAGATTGACCACCATTTGGACTAGGAGGGCGGGTTTGACTAGAATGTTGAGCATATTGAGTAGAAGGAGTGATGCCAGTGGGAGTAGGGAGTTCATGCATCACTAATGCATATTCTGTATCTTGAAGAGTTGAAAGTGATGCAGTATTTGTTAGTAAAACCACAACGGCATCATATTAATGGTCAAGTCTACTTGACGCACTCAGAATCAACTCTTGCTCAGAGACTTTGTGACCAGCAACAAGCAGAGAATCACCGATCGTCTTAATTTGTTGAAAATAGTCTGAAATAGATAACGAACCTTTCTTGAGAGATGATAGTTGTTGTTTTAATTGGAGGACCCTTACCATGGAAGTCTGCGCATATAGCTTCTCAAGGAGCTGCCATGTCTCACGTGATGTAGTGCAGTGATTCACAAGACCAATAACTTCCTCACCAATGGTAGAGAAAAGCCAACACAACAACAATTTATCAGATTTCCACCAGACACGATATGCTGGGTTAGGAGTGGGAGATGCAGAAGAATAAAAAATAAACTGATCTGGAATTATGTAAGTTGCAAGTCTTCATGTTAGTTTTGATATTTCTAGATAGAGTCTGGAGAAATTGGTTTTACACAGTTTTGATATACACTCAATTTATATACCTATGATATAGAAGCTTGCCCATCCGCAAAACACCCGAAAATTGTACTTTTGTGGATTAAGAAATGGGAGAACATGGTGTGGACTTCCGGGCAGACAGGCAGTTGATATTTAATGGAAAATGGACAACCACATAAACAAGCGTTGCTTTAACCGCTAAATCAACGAGTCAAGTTATTGGATCGAACAAACTGTCGCGTTGGGCTATTCAATTACAAATAAACGTCGATCTAGTTCGATAATAACTAATAAGCGAATCACGGTCACTTAGGGACGAGAGGTATTGATCCATAAATTTCCAAACTCTTGTCTCTATCAGAAATGTCACACAGGAACAAAGAGTTTCAGTTATGTCGGGAGCCATAAATATTAAACACATATGACTATATTATGCCAATATGCGCATTGGCACATCACGTTATTAGTATGCTTCATTTCTAAATTTGGTGCCGTTCTCCATTAAATCTGAGTGGTACAGGTCTCTTGCTTTCTTCACGAGGCCAAGGACTCACGGAATTTATTTGAAAGTAACAGGGAACGTAAAGATACTTCCTGGCTTTGTTAAGGCAAGAAGAGGGTTCATTGTCCTTGTGTAAGAGATGAAATACATTAACTACATTCCCAAAAGAAGGAACTTTGCAACTTCTCAAACTAAATATTCGTTAGCTATGATTGGATTTGGATGGAGTTAAATTTCAGGCATATCCAACTATCAAACAATCGTTCATGTCCAAATATAAATTCCAATTGGAGAAATCCATGTTGCCAACAAATAACAATTGCATTAACAGTGGTCCCAAAGGAAGCATATTTACAAGACCAATTCAGGTCAGAGTAATCAATCAATCTTATGGGCATGAAAAGAATGGATTACAACATGGGTAAACACCAAGTAATCTGCATTGACGGCACAAACCTGCACAACACCGCCACGCTCCCTTGGCGTGACAACGGGACATATCACAGAAGTTTTGATATAACATGACAAGAAGTCCAGAAGGCTTTGGAGGCAACCCTAAGTACAACAGGGTTCTGATATAACCTGTTAGTCATAAGAAAAAAGTTATTTTGTCATTTGAAGATAATTCAAAATATTATGCACTGGCAAATACATATTAGCAACACCTATAAAAAAACAAAAGCAAAACTAAACAAGATGATCTATATGCTGTAAAAACACAAGCACTAGAACAAGCCAAAAAGAAACTGAATAGCCTACCCAATGGCAGTTGCCCCCCATGATGCTACGTTATAAATAACTTTGCTTCCTTCCCATGCCTTTCGAAGCTTTCCTTTCTTCTTTTTCACAGAGAATGTCTTGCTAAGAGCTGAAAGGATAAAAAATTGTCAGAACCCTTCCGTGCGAAACCATGACAAGGAAAATGATTTTGTTGAAGTATACACGGTTGCAACATAATGCCAGAAGTAACTATAAAAGATTTGCCTAAACTGACCTTCCTGGAGTTGATTAGGGGTAAAGTCCTGTAAAGAAATAATTTCCAAGTAAGAAAGGTTTGATTTATCATGGAGCTCTAACTTCCTCGGAGGAAAGTCAAAGGAAACTTCTATAATGCTTAAATGTCAATCAAATCACTAAGATGGTGAACTTCAAAAGCTAAATGCCGATTCCATAAATAGTCATGCAATGTTACATAAGATTGACGTTGATCATCTCCTTATGTGGACCAAAAACCTAGAGCAGTGTACTACTAAGTAGGAAAACTCAAAAGCAGATTTAAGTTAAATATGAAGATTCTCACAATAGAGTTGTATCTGTAAATAGCATGTTATATTAAAACATCTGTCCACAATGATGCATGTATCATTTTCCGTACTTTTGTCTGTTTGAGGGATAACAAATAGGCAGCCATGAAGCATGCAATGCCTTCTACTATGTCTTCTTCTCGAACAAGAACATAATCCTCTTGATCAGAAATTTCATTTTCATCTTCCCATAGATCACTTTCGTTGACCATGTCCCAAGAATTACCTTCTTCTGTGACCAAATGGAAGTTCTTTAGATTAGGCACCATGAAAAGGCAAACAAAAGCACACAGATTTTAGCATAGAGCTCACTAAGGCTTAACTTTGAAAATGCAATCAGGCACCAAAGTAAAAATTTAGGCCACTAAAACCCCATTTGCAGCTAATTCTAACTAGAAACCTTCCTGGTGCTTACCAGCGATACTTTTTGAAACTGAAATTTGAGCAGATTCCAACTTTTCAAGAAAATCAGGGCCTTCCAATCTAGATTTGAGAAGGTCACACAACTGCAGGAAGAAAAACAAACATAAAACACCTGAATTACACTCCTGATAGCCATAAAAGGTAAAGAAAATCACATTTAGTTCAAGCCGGGATGAAGTCTCCTTACACTAAAGCTACACCAGATGGAGATTGTTCAGTACACAATCAATGGAACACGAAAAAGAAGCTACGATACATTATATTAAAAATTGGAGAACTAGGAGCAAACGGAATAACAAAAACATTAAGCAATCGTGAAATGGATTTATATTCCAACTTGGCATGGCTTTACATGAAAAATGCCATGCAGTATAAAAACCTTAGTTGACTGAGAGTCAAAATTGAACTTACTGGGGACGTAAAGGAAAACAGACCAAGGGGGGACCAAAAAAAGAAGAAGAAGAAGAACAAACTATTTTATATATTTTTCTTGTGTAATCATTATGTAGAGAAAGGTGAACAAGGAGCTAAAAGTAAAAATGAACGGACCGTAATTAAGTTTCCACATAACATCTTGGCCTAGAATTTCATTTGAATATTCAATCAACTCTCAAAGACCAAACATCCAATCAGAACCCAGAAACAATCAAACCCTAACCTCATCGGCTTCTTGGTCGACAGGCGAGCCCGGTGATTCCTCCTGCGTCTGCTTCAACTCCCGTTTCCCGCACTCGTCCTCATCGTCATCATCGTCAGCGTCGCCGCCGTTACTAAGTAATTCGAGAGCTCTCTGGCACTCCTGGATCACAGCCTGTAAACTCTTCTTCTTCACGCGAACCCGATCTTTATCGGCTTTATTCTTCCTCTCATCCTCCACAGCCACAAAAGGATTGGAGCTGGAGACCTCAATCTCCATAGCCCCGGTTAAAGAATTCTGTCTTTTGGGTTTTGTTTCCCCTTATTCCCACCCCAAACCCCAGAATCCAATTCAGTTAAATCAAATTAGATTTAACCGAGTTCCACTCCGGTCCATTTCATAGCTTTTCTCGAGGGATCCGAGGTAAGAGTTTATACATCTACCGGAATTCCAGCATGTGATTGTTCACACAAGAGCAGTAAAGTTGTCTGATCCTTTTTTCTGAGATTTTGATAATAACATGGAACGAAATTGATTGTGGCACGGTTTGGTCTCTATTTTTTTTTTTTTTTCTGTTACTACTTATTAATAAATAAATATGGACTTTCTGAATGATTGCTTTTAAAGCTTAGTTTTGATAATAAATGCTTTTTAATCTAACACAACGCGATCTCGCTTGATACAAAACAAAGCCAGTTTTCAATTAGCATTTGAGTGATCCAAAGGTCTCCACTTTTATGTTCTACCGTTGTTGTTTCCCTTTCCTTTCCAAATTCGGCCTTTCTTAAAGCCCACCAAAACAATCGTATTTGAAGCCCAAACCCCTTCATCATTTGTTAATCAACCTGTACAAAGTTTAAACACAACCACCAATCAGCTGAATCCTCGTTAAAGTAACCATAATTTCAATATGATTAATATGTAAATACAATAGTTTATAATTTATAAATTGTATCGATTTCTCTTCTTTCAACTCTCCTCGAATTCGCACATTATGTAAAATTATCATAATCGCATGACTTTAACAATATGTGCATGAAAAATTTGAGATAATTCTACAAATGTAAAGAAGGTTATGAAATAAATACTAATTCCTTTAGATTTCATGCATATTTATAATAGAGTTTAGACTGTTTCATAATTTAATTGCAATTGTAATTATAATTAGTTCTAATTAAATATTAATTATGTCTAAATAAGATTTAATATCTAATATTTATCAAATATATTATATTTGACTTTAAAGTTTTTCAAATTTAATAATCAAGTCTAACTTGATTAAATTATTTTCTATCTATTTAATCATTCTTTAAATGTTACGTATTAGGTTTCCATATGTTAAAATGTATATAAATTATAATCCTAAATCGTATTTAAGATTAAATAAATTAATTTTTTAATTTATCTTTAATTAAGTAATTAAATAGTTTATGACATAAGGTCAAGATTAGCCATTAATAACATTAAGAATATTAAAGTAGATTTGACTATTCTTTTTGTGCATTTTTTGTATAAATTAGACATTTCATCGTATAATTCCCTATTATACATATAGCATGTAACTAATATCTATTCTATTTGATTTGTTCATATTAGTTCTCTAACATTAATAAATGAATCTTTTAATAACATTTAAAATTTATTCATTTGAAAACTATTTCTTATTTAATTTCCCGAAATCCAAAATCACTTTAAATCTATTATACGATTAACATATAAAATATAATAAAGTATGAATCTTAATCCGTACCTTATTCTAAAACTTGATATTTTTCTTGTCGTTTCCTTCAAATCGTTTATGAGTTTAGCTCATCTCAATCATCATAGTCACACAATTGAATGACCTCTAATGGTATTTATAGAACATGTTGATAGAACTTTACAACTATTGTAGAGAGAGTCTAGCTCACTTGAAACCTAAGCCTATTTATAATATGCTTTGGATATTTTAGTAATTTAATTTTAAATTTTCTAATTTTAGTTAAACTTTAACTTGAATTATAATTAATTCTAATTAAATACTAGTTATGTTCAAATAAGACTCAAACTCTTATAATAGTCCTTATTTATTAAATATTTCATATTTAATTATAAAGTTTCTCAAACTTTATAATAAAGTTCAACTTTATTAAACACATGTTTCTCTCTCTAACTCATTCTTTGTATATGACCCTTTAAGTTTTCATATTTGTTAGCAAAAGACGTAAATTACAACTCTAAATCATATTTAAGATTAGATAAATTAATTCTAGCAATCTTGATCTATAGATATAAATTGTTTAATCAGATAATTAAAGATAAATTAATTCTAGTAATACATCATGATCTTCTAAATATTTTAAAATGTCAAAGAAGTTTTGAATAACTTTTCCATGCATGAACTTTTTTGTATAATTCAATTCTTTCATCATACAATGTTCTAATTAGACATAGGGTATTAAATTAATATTTACTTTATCAAGTCTAATCATGTCTGCTCCCCACCATTAGTAATTGATTCAATTAAAGACATTTGTACCATATTTTACAAAGTGTCATTCCACCTTGCCCAATATTTTTTCAAATTAATACAAATCGAGAATAATAAAACATTCTCCTTAATTTCTTTAGGATGATAAATCCTATATTGAAAATTCAATTATCTTCATATAGTTCATTTTATATCCAATTATTAATGACTGAGTTATTTTTTATTAGAATAGGTCATGAGTAATATCAAAATGTAACAAATCCATATACGAGATGCTTTGGATATATTAAGTCAAAGAATCACTTATATAATCATTGCAATGAAAATATATATAGACATACAAGCAATATTCCAAATGTATTTCTAATATGAGGTTAGCTTAGTGAACTTATTCTCTAACAAGCACCTACACGTTTGTTTATCTTTATACTTTAGTCTAAAAATTGACTAATTCTTTTATAAAAAAGCTTAACATGTGCTAGTCTTTTTATGCTTTATTATTGTCCAGTCTCAATAGAACAATAATTATGAATAATTTAAGGAAAATACATAAATATAATGTGAATCTTATAATTATGATCTCATCATAATTTTATTTGCAATGTATATTCATTCCATATAATTTATCATACACATCTAAATATTTATAATACAAAAATCCTTTAAATAATTATGTCATTTAACTATAACTAACTGATTGACTGTAGGGTATAAATCAACATTATAACAATTGACTTTTTTTTTCTTACAACTCTCATCGAATTAACATATTATATAAAATCATTATAGTCACATAAGAGTTCAAAATCTAACAATTTATACATGAAAAAGTTGAGAAAGTTGAAGTTCTATAAGTATAGAGAAGGATAGGCCAAAAATTATAACTCCTTTAGAGTTCCCACTATTTATAACAAAGTTTAGACTTTTATATAATTTAATTGAATTGTAGTTATATTTAAATTTGTTATAATTATAACCTGTTACAATTAAATATTAATTATGTCCAAATAAGATCTAATGTTTAATGTTAATCCTTATCTATCGAATATCTTATATTTGACCTTAATAGTTTTTAAACTTAATAACCAAGTCCAATTTGATCAAATTATCTTTTGTCTTTTTATCCTTTTTTATATGTTAAATATTAGGTTTCTATTTGTTAAAATGAATATAAATTATAATCATAAACTATATTTAGGATTAAATGAATTAAGTTTCTTTAATTTATGTTTAATTACATGATTAAAGAGTTTATATCAAAATATTAAGATTATTGATTAACATTTTTAGGACTGTTAAATTGATTTTGACTAATCTTTTCATGTAATATTTTTTGTATGAATTAATCATTTCATTATATCATCTCCCTATTATATATATAGAATATAAATAATGTCTACCTATTTGATTTGATCATATTAGTTCTCCAACATTAATAAATGATTCTTTTAATGACATTTAAAAACTATTTTAAAAATTCTATTTTACATTGGTTAGGGATTTCTCAAAATAATACTAATTGAAAACAATATATATTCTTTCTAATTAATTTAAGGTAATGAATCATATATTGATCATATAACTATTTCCATATAGTTTATATCATATTGAGCTACCTTTGACTAAGATAAGTCTTAAGTAATATCAAAATATAACAATAACTGATACTTTGGAGATCTCTAGTGACTTATAGTCATCAAAATGAGGATTTTTATAGACATAAAAGTAATATTCTAAACAGAATTTTCATGTTAGGTTAGTTTAGTAAACTTGTTATATAACAAGCACTCGTACGTTTGTTCAAGTATCTCTATACTTTAACTTACAAGATCAACTGCTTCCTTTATAATGAAGAAATATAACTCGTGCTAGTTTTTTCACTATATAATTATCTAGTCTTAATAGAGTAATGATTGACAAAAATTTAAAGATAAAATATAAATACAATATGAATCTCATAATTATGATTTCATCGTAATTTTATTTGCAAAGTATATTTATATTATACACTTTATCTTACAAGTTAGTGATCTACTTTATACCTATAAGCATGTAAAGTCAATTGTAAATAACTTGCTAAGTATCAATCCACAAAGAACTAGTTACTAAATCTAGTAATCTTAGTTAAATAAATAAACTCAGAATTGACTGAAGATAATTTAATTACTAAATTAAAGAAAGTAAAGCAAACAAAGCAAGGAAAAAAGATCAATAAGCAAACTTTAGGGCTTTAGGGTTCACTTTTAAGGAATTTCAGTTATTATACACAATTGATTATCTAGGTTAAATTACAAACCTACAATATATATGCCCTCAATCAAGGCATATAAGTATAATTGATTAGGTAACTAGCAACTATCGACGCATAATTTAATCTAATCAAACTCATTAAGTATAGTTAATCTATTTGGATATCACTAAAGTTTAAGATATTGTTGTTCTCTAACACTAAAATGATTATTCTCCTAACGCACATATTCCACTTTACCTATCGATCTTTTATACACCCGTTAAGATTAGATCTATTATGTCCAATAAAAAATCTAATAGTTAAAAAAGAAAATAAATCCAATTACACTTTACCTATTGGTCCTTTATACAATCCTTAAGATTATTTAAAAAAATCCAGTTAATTAAATAATCAAAACATGTATAGATAATTGTAATATCCTTACAAGTTACATTCCTAACCTTAACTAGGGTTTATGGCCACAAAACATAACAAAAACAAAATAAAAACAAATAAGCCTTAACAAAGAATAAAAGAATAAGAGAATATTTCAAAAGCTCCTCCAATATTGCTCCAAATGTTCCTCTAATGCTAAAGAAAACAATAAGCCTCTCTAGGGTATGCTAAAATATTGCTAGAAGTTGTTAAAATATGATAGTGAATTACAGGGTTTCCTTTTCAGCATTCAACATATTTCCTTACTGTTCCGAAGACTTCTAAGATTTCTTTATACTTTTAAGAGCTCCATCATGGACGGGCATGGAAAATGGAATCTTATCTTCACTCATGATTCTACAGAGACTAGTTTAATCAATGTTTCTGAATCTAGGCTCGACAAAGTCAAGTCACACGCTGTTGACATGGCTAACTCATATAATAGCAATGACAACTATGTTCTTGATCAAAAGGAGATGAAAAAGATCATCGTTTCTAGTAGCTAAATGGTGGTTTTTCTTCTCATAAATATATTAGATTTTAGTGAATTTGAATATTGTTCAAACATACGACCATCTAGCAGAAGATGGCATTCATTTGAGTAAACATGCAAGGCATACCGTGTATGAAGATCCGAGCACAGAGAGAGCAGATATGGAGGTTTTAGCACAAGCATAGCTAGCTCTGTTTATTATGGACCGTCAGATCGTGATCGCAAAGACACAGATACTCCAAAGATATATAAAAATATAGCACAGATATAGAAAGGAGATCTATTTTCCTATGGTACTTGTTTAGATCCCCATGTGTAACGAGAAAGAGGTCTACCAACAAAATGATTATGGGTAATGGTAATTAACTCACCGCTAATTTTGGAATATAAGGTCAATTCTTTCCATTTTTCTTTTGGAAATTCTTTCTGGGCTATTGATTTATCGTTAAATTCTTATTTTTTCATAAGTTTTACGATCTGGGTGTAGCGTCCCCTTACCGTAGGGTACACACCAGGACACCCGTAGGTCACTCCGATACATAACCTACAACGAGGGTGCACTACGATTCGATCAATTCTATAATCTACATGACATCAATATAATAAAACCACAATATTAAATCACTAAATTTTTAAAACCAAAAGATTTTCATTTCATAACTTCAGAACCGAAT
>JANTPM010002657.1:0-10577 GCA_025434745.1 Erythroxylum divaricatum
ACGTCCAGTTCCTTTTCCAACAGCTATCGCCGTCCTCTCTAATACTCTCCTCTTTTAATGATAATATTCTCCACTGTAAGCAAAAAGGCTGCCGTCACTCTCCAAGTCCCTAGGTCTTTGTTTCTTTTCTTAAAAATGACATGGGCCCTTCTCAGTTGCCGTGACTCTCCTTATCAATAGCTTAGGTTTTTTTTGTTCCTTTTTCTATTATAACGTGGGCCCCCTGTGACAAGACAAATAAAAGCCTCCTTTTAAATCCTTCTTCACGCTATTCAGCCTTGCCTTCAAAACGGTGCGTTGCGCGTGCTCTCCTTCAGCTTCAGATTTATTTCTTCAGTCCATACGTCGTCGTTCACGCTTGTCCTACTTTAATTCCTCCTTGTTTAATTTGCTGCTCCTGCGTGGCTTCTCTTTATGCCCAGGCTGCGTTTCCGTCTCCTCTCTTCGTGATTTTTGCGCCTCCAGCTAGTGCCTTTAATTAAATAAAACAATTTAATTAGCTACTTCAATTTGTTTAGAAAATTGTCTTTTTGGTCTCAAAAATTTATCAATAGACACATCCAAACAATCAACACAAATTGAGCATACATCAAACATTTTATCTTAAAAATAGGATTGAATTTACATAGAAATACATGAGAAAATGTAAGATAATTCAATCCTATCAGCCGTTTGGGAGTCCATACACACAGGTTTCCCCAAGGCATTGGCTAAGAAATTTAACCCCTCCATCATCCAAATTTCATTAGTAAATCATGAAATTAAACCCACAATGGCAAAACCTGATAGAAATGGAGGAACAACTAATCGGCCCAAGTCAATACTTATAAGGAGTGCACCAAGAAAGCTTGTGGATTATGTTGCTGCAAATTAATTCAAGTCACAACTGGAAAACATTTTACAATTATGTTTTGCATTCGTTAGCTATTAGAATTTTGTTAGAGATTCTGTTAGAAAGCATCCTATAAACTGTATTGTGAATAATGAAAAAAAAGGAAAAATATTATCAACGTTTTATCTCTCTTATTCTCTTCTACCTTCTATTCTCGTCGTTTTTATCTCGCTCACTCACGAAAAACACAGAGGAGGCTAGCCACCTCAAATTGGCTCTCTCTTATCATTGGTGCTTTCATTATTGCTGAAGGTACTCGTCATGCTCGAATTGAAGAGGCTCTCACAAAGCTAACAACCATGCAAGAGAACCACGCAACTCTTATTACCAACCAGAACGTCAACATCGAGCCTTTGACCAACTCTATACGTGATATTACTCTGGGCTTGCAAACATTGGAAGCTCGAGTTGAGTAATATCTTTGTCGCCCTCCCACACCACCAATCCAAATACAACATGTCATCCCTCACAAATAGCCACTTCCACCACCCAATAACCATCCCTTACCACACCGACCTCCTATCAAAATAATACGCCTTGATGTCCCACGATTTTCTGGCGACAACCTAACCGCGTGGATTTCTCGCATTCAAAGGTATTTTGACTCCTAATCCTCAATGATTGTTGATCACTTCATTTCATCTCGATGGCCCTGCTTTAGATTGGTTTGACTGGATGCATAAGAACAATTTAATTGTTGAATGGAATGAGTTTTTACTTGCCATGGAAAAGAGTTTTGGACCCTCTGAATATGAAGACCATTTTGGTAAACTCTGTAAGTTGATTCAAACTTCTTCCCTTACTGATTACCAACAATAGTTTAAACAATTGACCAATAAAATCCCAGGTACCCCTGAACATGTGTTAGTTAGCTGTTTTGTCTCAAGTTTCAAACATGATATTCGAAACGAAATTCAGGTTTACAAACCACAATCTCTGATCCAAGCTATGGGGTTGGTTCGATTGTATGCTGATAAGTTAACAAATCGCAGAATTACAAGTAGACCTATACCTGACAGACATTGGACTAAACCATACACACCACCCAAAACTGAGATGTTGTCTCCCTTATTACCCACACCACAATCTACTAAACATCTGCCCACTACACCTATATCTCGTACATACCCTATTAAGAGATTGTCCACCACTGAGATTTTAGCTAGACGGGAAAAAAGCCTCTGTTATAACCGTGATGAGAAATTTTTTGTTGGCCATAAATATAAGGGACATCTCTTCCTTTTGTTGATTGAGGATGAGAATGTTGGGGTTACCGATGTTGCTACTTCTTGAAGTTCACTAGATAATCAGTCTCTCGACGAGACACCTGAGATTAGCTTCCATGCTATGGCAGGCCAACTCTATCCGCGAATCCTGAAACTAGAGGGATTGATATCTGGTTTTAACATCCAAACCTTAGTTGACGGTGGGAGCACTCATAATTTTATACAAGAACGGGTTGCTAGATTTCTCAAACTACCTATTATCACCTCTCCACACTTCAATGTGATGGTAGGAAATGGACAAACTCTCGTCTATGAAGGATACTACCCGTTAGTCCCACTTCAATTGGGCAATGAAATTTTGCAATTGATTTTTATGTCTTATCAGTTTAGGGCGCTGATGTGGTCTTGGGTGTACAGTGGCTACAGTTGTTAGGCAAAATCACTATGGATTACAAAAATCTCACTATGGAATTCACTCATAAATGTCATCAGATCACACTACAAGGGAACTTTCCATTCCAAGTTCAACAGGTACCCACGTTAGTAGCATACACCTCAGGTTCCTCTTCTGTTGAAGCTACTGACTCACTTCTTACTGATCATGAAGCCCTCCTTCACACCTTGAAGACTTGTCTTCAACAAGCTCAACATTGCATGAAGATACAAGCAGATCGTCATCGTCAAGAGGTGTCTTTTCAAGAAGGTCAGTGGTGTTATGTGAAACTTCAACCACATAAGCAAACATCGGTGACAAGACAAAAATACACAAAGCTCAGTAAGAATTACTATGGGCCATTTCAGATTCTTAAACGAGTTGGAGTAGTTGCTTACAAGCTCCACTTACCTAGCTCCAGTAAGATACACCCTATATTTCACGTATAATTACTTAAACTTTGCCATGATCCTAACATTGCACCTAATTTTACACTCCCTCAAACTTCAATCAACAACCATCCTTTAATCTTCCCTTTAACTATTTTGAATCACCGAACTATTAAAGCTCAAAATAGGTGGATTTCTCAAGTACTGGTTCAATGGATTGGGTTGCCTTTGGAGGATACTTCTTGGGAGGACTTAGAGACATTTAAAATGTTGTATCCGGAGTTCCATCTTGAGGACAAGGTTTTTTCTAATGGAGTGGGTACTGATAGATATGGAGGAACAACTAATCGGCCCAGGTCCATACGTATAAGGAGTGCACCAAGAAAGCTTGTGGATTATGTTGCAGCAAATTAATTCAAGTCACATTTGGAAAACATTTTACAATTACGATTTGCATTCGTTAGCTGTTAAAATTTTGTTAGAGATTTTGTTATAAAGCGTCCTATAAACTGTAATGTGAACAATGGGAAAAAAGGAAGGAAAAATATTATCTACATTTTATCTCTCTTATTCTCTTCTACCTTCTATTCTCGTCGTTCTTATCTCACTCACTCACGGAAAACACAGAGGAGGCCAGCCACCTCAAATTGACTCTCTCTTATCAGAACCTCAATCCTACTTCTATCAAGTTCCATATCTGGCCTCCATTGCTGTTGAAAGAATGGTTGGCCTTCAATGTGCCACGGGCCTTATTTTACAAACTCCTTGAGAAATGTTTCATCAGCAAATTTGAAAAGGATACTACCATCTTCATGTAACATCACATTCTTCAGACCTTTTTTTCCCCATCGAGCTCTCACCCACGCATTTACAGCTAGGAAAGCAAGTCGCTTAGTCCAAAAGAATCCTATGAGAGTGGTGGACAAGCTTGGATGCCAGCAACTAATAGCTCCAGATATGGAGATACAACCTCGTCTTTAAATACATTTTGATAATGCTTCAACTGGCCCTTGCTAGTGTGGGAGAGAAATTTGTTGCGCCAATTTCCAACCGGTCTCATAGTACTTAAGGGAGTTGTTGAGACATTAACCCCCACGGTGTCGTTGTTGCCTGTGGGTATGCTTAAGGTTTCCCTTGAAAGAGGAGGGAAACCAGTGTTGGAGAATGAGGAATCACCTTTGTCCACCACCTCATAGATGGTCGACAAAAGGCCTTCCATTGAGGAGGATGTGTCCACAATGCTAAATAGGGGAGGTAGAGACCGGAGAGGGTAAAATCACCTCTTGCTTGTAGATCTGGACGTGGGTCGCCATGTTCATGCCGTTGGGTCTCTCCCGCTGTCGCTGCTGTTGGGTCTCTCCTGCTGGGTTATGCTACTGAGTTTCTGGAGGTTGGTCTCTCTCGCTCCATGTTGATAATTGCTAATGCTACCTAATAACTAATTTGGTTTGTGTTTAGTGTATTACAAATTCGACTTACTCAACTCTTAACACTATCCCCTATCCTTACAACCCGTGAAAGTAAATCACTCTCAATAACATGACCACCTCATGCTAACCTTAACAAAGGATTTTTGCAACAACATTTGACAATAAAGATAAGAATTAAACAACTTAAGTGATTTAAACAATAAAGAAATAATCAACGACAACGTTTGAAAGCAAAAGAATATAAAGTTGTCTACGAAGAAATCTGCTATGAACTTTCGATATTGTCATTGAAACATCCCACACATAACATCCACGAAAACTTAACAAAACAACAAACATTTTTGTTGGAAAGAAAAGAAGAGACAAAGGTAGCAGAGGACAAAGAGACAAATGAAGCAGAGGACTTTTGCTTAATTTTATTCAACATTTGAAAGTGCCTATTTATAGGCTTACCAGACACTAAACAAACATAAAATTTCTCAACTACCATCATATTTGTTGACATTATCTTTGACTAATTAAAACCAAAAAATCGTGGAATACAAATCCGAAACTTCAAGGACTCAATCAAATTGAAAAATAAACACATGTTAATTTGAATCAAGCTTTAACACACCCCATTTGATTCCATATTTCATGGATGGATCACTTCTCCCATAATATAATGAACTTCTCATCAATGTCTTCAAACTTGTTAATGCACATTAGCATAAACTTATAGATATTAGAGCACATCTCTCCATGATACACTTCGCACCAACAATTTTTAAAAAGAGTTTATTCTTGTTCCACTTGTGTCATATTTGTTTCTTCTTCATTTTGAAATCTGCAGTTTTTTTGTAATACCCAAACCTCTTGCACTTGAAGCACTGTGATTTTCCTTTATGCCAAAAATCCTTCTTTTCATGGCCTGGCTTCTTACAATTTGTACATTCAAGAATTTTACTTTTATCCTTTGAAGAAGAACTCTTGACCATGTATGCTTTTTCGACCTTATCACTATTTTCTCCATCCCTTATTATTCTTCTTTAATCCATAACTTGAAGAGTGTTTAGTAACTCTACAAAGGTTATATTTGATAGATCTTTAGTGATTTCAAGTTATGAAATTTTTGACTTACACCTTCAGCAAGTGTCATAAGAAACTTGTCTAGCAACCTTTGAGTAGGAAACTCTTCACCAAGTTACTTGCTTTGCTTGAAAATGGACATAAGTTTGCTTCCATATTGTTTGACACCTTCATAATTCTTCATTTTTGACATCTTAAATTCCCTTTTGAGATTTTAAATTTGTATAATCTTAGTTTGAGTGTTGCCCTTAAAATTTTCTTTTAGTTTCTCCTATGTTTCTTTAGTAGATTCACATGTCATTATATTCGTGAAAATTCCTTTCGTCATGGATGAATAGAGACAAGATAGAGCTTTTGGTTTCTTTGCCCTTTCTTCATCACTCTTCTTGATTTTGTTTAGGGTTGGATTTTGCGGAAGAGGTGTAGGCTCAAACTCACTTCCAATAACCTCCCATAATTGCAAATAATACTTCATTTTGATAGCTTAAGAGTGGTAACTTTTTGCATTGAAAATAAGAACTGGAATAGAGAAATTGTGTGATGTCATGTTGCTACTAAATCCTCACAAACCCAAGAATAATTGGAGCTCTGATATCATGTTGGAAAGAAAAGAAGAGACAAATGAAGTAGAGGACAAAGAGACAATGAAGCAGAGGACTTTTGCTTAATTTTATTTAACATTTGAAAGCGCCTATTTATAGGCTTACAAGAAACTGAACAAGCCTAAAATTTCCCAACTACAATTAGATTTGTTGATACTATCTTTGACTAATTAAAACCAGAAAATCGTGGGATATAAATATGAAACTTCAAGGACTCATTCAAATTGAAAAACAAACACATGTTAATTTGAATCAACTTCAACAGTTTCATCATCGAAACTTTAAACCAATGGCGGTGCAAAAACACAAAAAACTTGCTGGAGATTTTGCACAAAACCAACAACTTGGACAGCCCAAAAAATTGCACAACCCAAGAGAAAATGCAGCTACCAAATGTGGATGGATCATGTAATATTTTCCCACTCACAAAGAAAACACATGTTGTTTCAAGAAATCATTAATCTAAAATTGAATGTTTCACCATAGAAACATCCAAACAAAAATAGTTGCACACACACACACACGAGCTTTGCACTCTTTTCCCTAACAACAATAGTTTAGCTGTCTTAAAATTCACACACCAATAGAGAAATGCTACTCACATAGATAAATCCAATCACCACAAAATGTTGCTAAAGATAGCTTAAATTACTGAAATTACAATTGCCAAAGATAACCCAAGATCTCCCAAAATTATAGCTGTCAAGTCACAATGTTCTTATCATTTTTCACCCAAAAATAGCAACAATACAAATCTAAAAATTTATAAAATTACAACTTTTCTTTATATAATCTATTGTTAGGAGTTTAATGTATGCTCAAATATGTATTACGTCAGATATTAGTTTTGTTGTTTGAATGGTAGACAAATACCAGAATAATCCTGAATTGGAACATTGGAAAACTGCAAAGAAATTTTTATATATTCGATACTCTGAGCTTATTTATATATATTGTTTTTGATATTGTATCATGTTATTTATTGTTAGTATATATACATAAAAGGTTATGTGAATTTTAACAGGGTTTGTCTTTTACAAAAACATTATTGTTGAACTATTAAGATATATCTCATAATAGATCATATTAAGTTATGAACTAGTTTGTAATGCATAGAAGGAAGTATGTCACATTAAAAGAAGCGGCCCATATATTTTGGGTAATCATTTAAGTATATGAAATCCCATTAGTTATTTGAATAAGACGTATTAAGTTTAATTTAAATAAATAATGTGATGTATTTACGTTGATGAAATGTAAAAACTAAGGATAATGAAAAGAGATGTCGTTTGAATTTTAAACTAATAACTACTTCCTCTCTCTCTCTACGTATTAAGTTTTTTACCCATCTCTCCATCATATAATATACAGAAAATAACGAAACAAAGGCCAAGATAGAGAAAACAAAATCTAAAAATATCTTGAAGATTACTAGAGATTATCTCTTCAGAAAGTATCAGAGATAAATTATTTTCATAGTATTATTCTCTCTTCATTTTAATTTGTTACATTAAATCATTGTCAACAAACCCCTACACATGCAAATTTGTTACTGACCATCTTCTTATCCACTCATAAAATAGTTTTCTTATAGTATTCTGCAAAGCAAGAGTAGAAAGTCTTTAAGCTAATCATCTCATGTTCTATGTCGTTGCATATATGGGAGGACTAGACACAAGGAGTAGTCAAGGCAAACTTTTTTGCTAGGAGCAAAGTTTTACTAATTTTTATTGAAATCAACCTTTTTGTATGAATAAAATTCGCTTAAAAAGAGTTTTGTTTGGCCTAGTTGGGTAGCATGATTGCATGAGTAAGTTGGTCCATCATTGCATATTCAAAATGTTCGCAGGCAGCCAAGTTTATAATAAATCATTCTACCGATGCAGGAAATACATTTAATTGCCGGCGTGGCCAAAGATACTGTCTTCCTCCAAAGAACCTCCCTACACCCAAAGAGAAGCCAAAGAACCCTCCTACACCCAAAGAGAAGTGTAGTATTTATCGGCGTGGACCTTGTCCACCACCCGCAAAGAAATGTGATCCTTATAAGCGTAACTGTGGACCACACTCAAACCCATGATGACGAAGTGGAGAATTTGGGCATCTATTACTAATTATTGTACGAGGGTCCTGCGTTATGCCAAAAAAATGTCCCACAGTTGGACATATATGTGTATAGTATAATCCCAGGATTCTCATCCGTGAAGTTATTATTATAGTTCTTCAATAATTCTAAGAATATTTGAGAGAGGAGAATTCTTCTTATAAATTGGTATATCTAACATCAAATGAACTCTTCTATTTATAATAAAAAATTTCTAATAAAATACTATGATAATAGAAGTGGTACATTAACTATTAAGTGATGCATTTGGTGCACTAACAACTAAGTGATGCATTTGATGCATTAACAATTAAGTGATGTATTAACAATTAGTGACACACCATATTATTTCTATCTTTTCTAACAGTTCAATCTTTTTTTGAAAAAAGTATTGTCATACGTAATGGTCATCCAGAATTAGGCAACTCAAAAATAATTACTTGATTTCGTTGAGGCTCAAGTTGGACACCTTTTAATTAGTAGAGAACTTCTGTAAAAGGGACAAGCGTGCATAACACAGTATAAGACAGCACACAATAAAAGATTTAAGCAGTTCCTAACTGTTTGGATTGATATTTTCACTTTGATAATTTGGCTCGAGTTGTTTATACAGAAATAAAAGGCAAGTCTGACAAACTTGGTCACCGTAGATTAAGTTCTATGTTTGGATAAAATATATCTTAATGAGGGGCTTAAGAGGTTTAATACGAGTAAATGTAAGTCGATATTAATTCATGCATGTAAAGACGTGTATTTAAGTAAATCTAGAAGTCCCATAATCACAATGCTCCTTATATGTTCCTATAAGTAATAAAGTGCTTGACATGTTACAAAACCAACTATGATTGAATTAAAACTACAATGGAAAAATAATTTTTATAATTTTTTAGTTAGAACTCTTTAATTAAATAACTTAAAAATTATGAATCCTAAACAAGTTTTTGTAAGAAAAAAATTAAATTATTAATCACAAGGTATTCGATATCTATAAAATATAGAGGAAAAAAACTCAATACTCGACAGGAACTACTCTTTGCCTGACTTTGGAATAAACTCTTTCTTATCCCTTATGCCACTCACGGTCACCACGAATGAAGAGGCAAAGCTTAAAGTCACATCCTCTTGAAAATTCAAAGACTACTTTTTGTGTAATAATGAAAAGTTCTGTGGGATCCATCTATAGTACGTAGTCCCCCACTAGGGCATAACCCCTTGCTAGTCCTGTATAGTGACATCCACTCAGTTGAAGCGACATTAACGTAAAACTGAGCGATCTTTCTCTTCGGAGGATTTTTTTTTTAAAAAGACATTAACGTAATTGTCCCCTAGTCGACTAGTGAGATATATATTTCTTTGCGTTGATCAACAAGAAGCAATGAAAGTGGTTTCCAAGAAAGAAAGTAGAAGATTATGAAACACCAGTACTATAATAAATAAGAGAGATTAGAGTAGGCAATGAACAACCCATGCAAGGCATGGCTCTATACAAGTATAGAAACATTTCTTGGTGACCAACAGGCTAGGAGGAGGACTTAATGATGGACCAGTGTCATGAGTGATGGGTTGAGAAGGAAATGAACCACTTATTTATTATTGAGAAAAAGGTAGAAACTTCCGTTTGATTTTGTTTATTTTAAATTATTAAAGAAATTAAAAATGACCAATTCTATTAAGTTATAATCAAGTTTTTAGTTTTATAATTGAACGTTACGTCAATAAAGATCAATCATATAATAATTTATATTAAAATTTTAACAAATACTTAATTGAAAATCTCTTTTTAGATTTTCTAATATTATAAGATTATTGCTTCATAATAAGTGAATTTACCGTTCTATTATTCATATCCCTTAATTTATAGCATATATAACATCTGTGAAATAATTTATTAATTCGATAGAATAATAGGCTAAAACTCTTCATATATAATATTCTACAAGTCAAGATCTTTTCTGAAAGGACAAATTTTTTGGTATTAAAAGAAAATGATGGTCAAAAGTTGAGGTTCACGCTCACAATACATAAAGCTTGAAATACCAAAGGAACTGATCTCTTTTTGGAGGAAACAAAGCCATACACATCTTCATGTTGAAATTATACACCTTACTCTTACCTTACATAGAAGAAAGGGAAGACCGCCTTTAAGATAGAGAGAGCCTAATCATTACATTCACGTATCGACTTGGCCTTACGGTAAGAGATGAATGATTATTCGAATGAAATTATTCGAGTAGAGTGGTTATGAGTAGAGATTTTTTAGTATAGCTTTTTTAAAAAGTCAGATAATTGTTATTTAAAAAAGAGTTTTTAAAATAGTTTTATATAATAAACTGCTTGGCAACATAAAAATAAAAAGTATTTTTAATTTTAACTATATTTTATTTTGTAATAAAAATTATTTATACATATAAAAATTATTTAAAATATATTAAA
>JANTPM010002811.1:0-10567 GCA_025434745.1 Erythroxylum divaricatum
TGTATATGTATAACCACTCCTCCTAATAGATGTGAATCTCTTCATTATCTCCTCTTGATTTTGTCCGGATTAGGTGGTCTTCTAATTTAGGTGGAAGACTTCTTGAAAAGAGGACAAAAGGATCTTGGACGGTTGTGTTTTAATTGGAATCCAATTCTAGAAAATCTGCAGATTTCAGATTCCATACTTAGACGTGCCCACGCCTAATCCATCTGTAAATAATTATAGAACAATTCCATTTAATTCGGATAATAATTTCAACCCATTGACATCAATTACGCCCAAAATATATACAATTAAAATGACTTAACACTTGGATATATTAATGATTGTTTTTAATGGGGTTTTAACACTCTTGAGCTTAATAAAAAATTTTATTAGCAATTTTCTGATTTATTATGATTATGTACATGTAAATGATATTAAATAAGAAATAAAAATTTTTATGAGACATTAATATGTACCTTTATGATAATTATATATTACTTATGTTACCTGACTTAATAAATCACTATTTTGTGGTAATTACCATGTTGAAGTGTATGACCACTATAACCTGCATTATATGGTTTATTATTTTAAGGTAAATTATAAAAATATTAAGAGATTTATTTACGTGAGTTTAATGTTTATTCTATTAAAATAAAGTTTGAAGTATAGGGCCAAGTAAGAGAATGTTAGAATGTGGCACGATTAGTGGCTATGTTCTATATATATTTATCATAATATTAATATAATTAAAGAGTTTTATTGATCCATATTTCCTATATAATAATAGAATAAATCTTAATTGTTTATTTTTGTCACTTGATGGACATACCATATTACAAGTTATAGATATATAAATTAGTCATCCATCTATTAATTAGGATTATAGAAAATTTTTCATCTAATTTTTTATAGCTAGAGAGACTTAAGAGAGAGAAATCAAATTTAAACAAAAGCACGATAAAGTTTATTTATCACTCTATGATAATAAAATCTTCCACGTTAAGTACATAATATTATACCTTAATTATTTGTGACAATTATTTATTTACGATCTTAAAGTTATTGTGTTAATTTTTTTTCATAAATGGAACTTAATATAATTTACAGTTCTTATTAATATTACGAAATTGTATAAAATTTCATATTCAAAAATAAAATTTACCCCAATTTAATTGTATTATTAGTGCTAGCTTGTCTTAGTTTAATTATATTGGACACTTTAAGACCTAAATATCCAATCATATATATATTTAATTGAAAGGTTTAGATAAATCTACAATAACTCTTACTATAAGAGGGTCGAGCAATCCTTTAGCTTAATAACTGTTGGCCAAGGGATTGACCATTTATCTATTATATGTTCTATAATTAATGGACAATAGTCCTGCTTGTCTTAAGATAGCTGAATTTTGGTAAATTACCCCTTGCACTTTTACAATCGATCGGTACTTTCTCTAAGTAAAACAAATATGGAATGAGCTTGTAAAGCAAGTATATACATTATTTTTTTACCTATTTAATTATTAACAATCAATTACTCCCAAGAATTTAATATTTGCAGAATAAATCCAAAAAATGAATGTATAAGAACAAGGGAAGTGAGAAAATAATAATAACCAATTAATCGTATATTTGAAACCAACAAAATAGGGGGCGGAGCATGCAGGTACGTTGAGATGTCTAAATGGGTTGGATTCGTTCTAAAGACTGACTGGAATGCAAATGTCTTCACGTATATAGAAGAAGAAGAAGAAGACTGAGACTAGTTACAGTTTTCAAGTCTACAAGTCTTGGTCTTGAGCCATAAGATGCAGGATGGAGGAGGGCCATTGTGTCCACATTGAATTCATTCCACCAACGCGTTATTTAGTATTTTTGGACACATATACAGCTCGTACACCCTAGTTGAAAAAAAAACAGAGAACGAAATCTCAATGGACATTCCATTCCAGTTTCCACGTAATAACTACAAGGTATTTACTTTGAGTTAGCTTCAATGAAAGGTAGGAAATGTTTGTTTGGAAATTGGAAGTATCGACAAGAAATGTTGTGTATGATTATGTTTTCATTTTTTAATTCAGTAAATGAATTGCTTCAGTAAAATTTTCAGTTTTAGTTTATATTTTTATCTATTATTTTTTAAAAATCATATAAACTAATTTTAATTTTCTGTTTTAATTTTATACCTATATAGTTTCATTATTAATTTGATAATATAATTTAAGTATTTAACTTGATAATATCATTTATATTATCTTAAATGATAATATAATTTAATCATTATAATTTAATCGTTCAATAATAAACATTTTAATTTATTTTATATTTTAAATAAATAAAGAATATTTTAAAATATAAAACTGAAATTATTATTAATACTAAATATTATATTTTGAATTTCTAATAATTTTTAAATTATTTATACAGAACAAAATTTATCTATTAAAAATATGAAAAATAACAATTATTATAAATATTTTAAAATTATATTATTTAATTTCAATATAGTATGATGTATTTATTTTTAATAGTTATTAGTAAAGATTATTAAATAAAACTGTTCTTTAATTAATAAATAAATTTAATTCATTCCAACGTTTATTTAATATTTTATCTTTGCAAGCATTTAATGTGTAATTAATTGGAGGTTAAGAATTAAATAAAAAGTTATTTTGTACAAAAAAAACTAAAATGATGAAAACAAAATAAACAATAACAAATGGCGGAACCAAGCCGTTCTTTACAAATGGCAGGTTATTATATTCCAATTATTGGGAGGAAAAAGCAAGCAATCGTTTTTTTCTTACTTTTCTTCTTCTTGTTTCCTTCAAGTTAAGAATGACCAGCTGAGTTGAACAAATTTACTCGTTACAATATCCGATTTTGTGTGTGATGGAAGATGCCAGTTTATCCTGGTGATCGTTTTAAAATTTTGTTGGCTGTCGTTGTAATTAACATTAATCACAATTTGCTAAATTATGGTTTTCTGTTATTTTCAAGTATAAAGTCTGAAATGGGTTGTATTCTTATGACTGAGTCAGATTATCAAAGAACTGAGAACGGACAAATTTATTCTTAGAGAAAAGTCGAAGTGCCCGACCAATCTGTAATCAAAGTCACACGATATTATCTCTTTTTCCATCTCTGAAGCTGACTTCACGAGTCACGACAGGCCTGGAAATCAAACATTAAGTTTTTCAAGTTCTAATATCCTATGGAAATGAAGGATGGACATAACAGGAAATTTCCTGCGAATGAGACCTGATATGGATGTGTATAAAAATGAAGTTGAGAACGATTAGATTTAGTTATAGTAATTCATCGATTAGTTATAATAATTTATGGCTATTGTTGATACAAGTCAACTATGTTGAGTACCATATAATCTAATTTCACTATCGCCAGCACAACAATTTGATAGAGTCGAGAAAAGCAATCGAATCTCGATGTCCCTCTTCAGCAACTAGCCAAAATGACCCATATTCAACTCATTTGACTAAAGTTCAGGTTCGTGAAGATTGTCTGGTCAGTTTACTTGCATGGCAAGGTTCTGAAAACGATTCTTGCACAGTTCAACCGTTACTACTGTTTTTAATGCTTATATTGATGCAGCACAGAGTCATAACAGCAGTTGTTCTTGCGGAATCATTGCAACTAATCCTAAATAACAAGGTCATTTGCAACCTGGTTTGGTTGGGCTAGAGTATCTTGTCTGCTGAACCTCAACTAAGCAAATTAGTATTGTCCCATTTGGTCGTCAGGCACGGATCTTGTCGCTTGAACCTGTGACCTTAAGGTTTTGTTGCACTTAAGTGCACGTCTCTTACTACTGCGCGCACGACAAGATTCATGGCTCACCCAAACCATAACCCAATGTTTAAAAACTTGGTAGCAAAATCAATGAAAACTACGATAGGTTAAAAATGGTGTCAAAAGTAGGATTCAATTCAATTAAGCCCTATGCTATTCTCAAATGTTAAGAAAAGGCCTTAAGCTCGTCTTAGAATATTGAGAAATGATGCAACATAGCGCATGTGATATGGAAGTCTCCAACTAAAATTTGTGTGCGCTATGGAATTTTTATATGAAAATATGAATAAACTTTCATAAGAACCATTTTATTAATTATTAAATTATTAAATAAACTATATAAGAATCAATTTATTAATTGTTTAATAATTAAATAAACTATTATGAGAATCAATTTATTAATTATTTCATTATATAATCATTTAATTGATTTTATTTAATTATATAAAGCATTTGAATTAATAATTAAAAATTTAAGATATTTGATTAATTATAATTTTATAGATTTAGCCAATTTTAAAAATATTTTATTGAGTATACAATTTCCTTTTGCATTTTTATGTATTCTTATCTTTACTCAGTGTAATCAAATCAAATAGTGAGGTATAGCACTATGTCACCTCAGACTTAAATAATCTTTCACTTCATACTTGTTATGTAGGCTTGATGATAATATGATTATAGATGGCTTGGGGCTTCATATTATCCGTACCAATTTCATCACTCTTCTTACCCCTTGCTCGCACTTTTAATTAATAGAATATCTTTTGTGTGCCTAAAATGAAGAGGAATATTATTTCTATATATCAATTTTGTAACACTATTATATTTAAATTATGATCCACTATTTTTCATATGAAGAATCTGAACAAGAAGGCAATCCTGTTGATAGGCAAAACTAAAGATAATATATATGAGAAACCAACCTCTTTTCTAAAAATGTCTTCTTTTCTCTCGTCTTCTTATGAATTAAAACCACTTCATCTAAACGGCACTCTAAATCAATTCATTTGTCCACTCTTATTCTTTAACATATTATGTTCATATTTTATTTATCTTGTTTTATGTTATAATATTCACATTGTAATATGTGTTCAAATGATAAAGGTTTAAGCTTCTTTTTTATCTACATCTACAATTGTTTCATCTCATTTTTGTAAATCATATTTTATGATATTTAGACCTCTCGCACTTACTATATTGATGCTTTGAAGCATTATATCAACTTTATTGATCATATTACAATTTATGTATGTTATTACCCCTTCATGTAGATTATTCATTATTTTCTCGTATTCAAGGTTCAAACAACATCTTCATCTTGGTTTATATCGATGATTATATATCATCGATATAAACCAAGATGAAGATGTTGTTTGAATCGCAAGCAATGACAATGCCTTGATTGAAGCTTTGAAATCTTATGTCCAAACTAAATTCCAAATCAAAGATTTAGGGCTTTGAAATATTTCCTTGGCATTGAAGTGTCTCGCTCTACTAAAGGTATTTATTTTAGTCAAAGAAGATACACTTTGGAGATTATTAAAGATGCAGGTCTGTTGGGGTCATGTACTACTAATTTTCCCATAGAATAACATTTGAAACTCAATGACAGTGACGATCCATTGCTTGAAGATCCCTCTCCTTATAAAAGATTGGTTGGTCGTCTCATCTATTTAACCATCACTCGTCCAGACATTGTATATAATGTCAAATTTTTATCTCAGTTCATGCACAACCAAGGAAACCTCATTAGGATGCAGCTTTGTGATTACTATAGTATCTGAAACGTACTCTTGGTCAAGGCATATTACTCTTTTCTTCCAACCCTTTACACTTGATTGCCTATTGTGATTCTGATTGGACAAGTTGTTAAGAAACAAGGAGATCCACCACTGTTTATTGTGTTTTCCTTGGGATTTCACCAATATAATGGAAAATAAAGAAATAAACCACTTTTTCTTGCTCTTCAATTGAAGCGGAATACCGACCAATGGCCTTGACCTCTCGTGAATTATAATGGTTGTTATATTTGTTACAAGACCTTAGCATTCATCATCCCCAGTCAATAACCCTATGCTGTGATAATCAGGATGCACTCCACATTGCAGCTAATCTAGTTTGTCATGAGTGAACAAAACACATTGAATTGGATTTTCACCTTGTTCGAGAGAAAATACAATCTAGTATTCTTCAAACCAAGTACATATCTTCAACAAACCAATTGGCGGACACATTTCCTAAACCTTTGGTAAAGAAGCATTCCATCTATTACTCAGCAAGTTGGGTGTTCATAACATTCACACTCCAATTTAAGGGAGTATGATGAAATTCAATATATTTCCCAAATTTTTAGCTCCAAAATAGCTACTAAAGTCACGCATCTAAGATCACACAATCAATTTAGATTGATTATTTATTCCTTAATTATCTCTCTATAGCTGTATATAAACTTATACTTTTGCGGTGAATAATATTTTAGAAAATTCTACTCTATTTGTTTAGTTTACCAATTTATCATTGATCATATTACGATTTATGTATGTTATCATCCCTTAAAGAAGAAGAACTATGCTCATGTTATTTTTCCCCATATTAAAGAACAAATAAATATCGCTTCAAACACTCCATTATTACTCTTTACTTTGATTATGGTTGAGAATTTTAAGCATAAATTCCTTTCTATCTCTTTATGGCATTTTTCACCTTAATTCTCCTCCACATACACTTAAATATAATGATCTCCATGAATACCAACATCGACATGTTGTTGAAACTAATCTTTCTGTACTCACTCACACCTCACTTTCACTTACGGCTAGAATTACGCCTTTGCGACTATTGTATATATCATTAATCGTACACCCACTAACACTTGTTCTTACCTCTCCCTAGAATCCCTCTCCACCAAACTAAACAAAAATTCATAACTTTAGTTATTTTTTAATTATAGCTTTATCCTTATTCAAGTCATGAACTCGAGTCTCATTCCCTCCCTCGTGTGATTGATAGGTAATCACTGACCTAAAGTACATATCTCTATCTAGATCTTTCCACATCAAAGTCTACAAATCTCATCATGTGAATTTAATGGAATCTAGATTTTCATTCAAATATATTCAAACTCATCTTTGCAGTCCAAATCCATAAATACTCTCTAATTGATTTTTTCCTACATCATTTTTTCCTATTATGGTTTTTCCACTCACTACGTCTTCAATATCCTCTCCCCCATGCTCATATCCATTTCACAATCCATCTCCATTTAATCGTCCTACATTCTCGTCAACTGTATATCATCCAAAACCCCCCGTATCATAATTGAAACCTCATAATATGGTCAACTAAAATAATTTGTCAATATTAGTAATATTCTACACAACCAATCCTCTTTCTCTTTACTACTCTTTCTAGATCCTCTTCTTCTAAAACTAATCAATAATACTTATATTATGACCACTCAATCTAGAAACTATATATAAAAACCCATTTAAAAACTTAATATTACTACTACCATCAACTCAATCCATCAACCTGAATTGTACACCAAATATGTAAAATGACATCACGTTATGCCTTACAAGTATGATGCTTTTGTGTGGAATGGCATATGGAAACTTATTCACCTGGTTCAATACAAAATGCTAACCGTAAATAAGTTTTTAGAATTAAACATTTAACTAATAGCTCTATTGACAGATACAAATCACAAGAGGCATTAAAGGGTTCCATTAACACTTTGGTGTTGACTATCATGACATGAGTATTATGACATATTCAGTCTAGTTTTCAAACCTACCATAATTCACTTAATTCTCAATCTTGTTGTTAGTCAAAGGCAATATCTTCATCAACTTGACATCAATAGTGCCTTTCTATAAAGGTCGTCTATCTGAAGACGTTTACATGCACAAACACTAAGCTTTCTTAAACACGATAATCTCGCATATGTCTATAAATTGTGTAAGGTTATTTATAGTCTCAAATATACCATAGGTTTGGTATCATGAGTTACAATAATTTCTTATAGCCTCTTGATTTACCAATTCTTGTCTAGTCTGATCACTCTTTATCCTTAATAACAACGATAATGTAATGTTATCCTTTTATGCATGTTGATGACATAATTGTTACTGAATGTAATGCCATACAGTTCAACAGTTTCATGATCTTTTTGGTCCAAGATATTTTATCAAAGTTCTTGGTGATTTGACCTAATTTTTTAGTGTTGAAATTACTATTTACTTCTTTCTCAATAGAATTATATTACATATTTTCTCGCCCATACAAATATGATTTGGGCTATCACCTCCCTACTTGCCAACAAGCCAACACTTAGAACTCTTTCTGAATTTGCAATGATAGATTCTTATAAATAGAGAACAATTATTAATAGTTTCTAATACTTGTGCCTCACTCACCCTAACATTGCATATATTGTTAATAAGTTACCTCAATTAATGCACTAACCCACTACTTACAATTTGAATGTTGCTAAGTGTTTGATTCACTATCTTTTTAGTACAATTGATTGTGGTTTTGCTTTTACATTGAAAACTATATCACAAGCTTTTTATATAAAAAAGAGTCATTTTACTAAGATTTTTAATATTAATGCCTTCACTTTTTTTCATAAATATAAGGTCCCATTCTCGGATTGCATCATCAAATATGTCTATATTTTCATGACTTTTTAGATGTTGATTGGGCCATTAATAAGGATGGCTACACCTCCATAAATGCTTATATTATTTATCTAGATCATAATATGATTAACACACAATTGTAAAAATTATCATTTTGCAAAAATGACTATACCTCCAAAAATTAATACATAGTTGTGCACTCTTTAACTAAAGTTGATTATCATTCTGGCATTGCCACATCAGTTGATTTATGTTGGATTTGTTCTCTTCCATCTATACTTAAGTTTTGTATTCTTTATATTATGATTATGCATTGTGACAATATTGGAGCAACTCATCTATGTTCCAATCATATATTCGATTCACGTGTGAAGCACGTTGTAATTGATTATCATTTCATTAAGAATCAAGCATAAAGTGCACGTGTCCTCAGACGATCAATTAGTTGATATCTTGACTAAGCCTCTTATGCACACTCGCTTTCAGTTATTCAAGAGCAAGATTGAACTATACAAAGGTTTATCTTGAGGGAGCATATTAGAGGATGGACTTATTAACTGGCTAAAGATTTAAACTGTACCTTAATATTTTCCTAAAAAACTTAAGTAAGATTGTCATTATATATTATATTATATTACAGCTTAAAGTTTTCAAAATAGTAATAATTAGGTCTTTATCAATTTAACAAATTTAGGTCTTTATCAGTTTCTAATATTTTAGCTGTCAATTTAACTTATGTAGAATTACAATTAAACAATTTGGACTACCAAATGCTAATATAATCTTAAAAATAATTTATTTAAATATTGGTCAAAGTTATTATTTTTAACTTAACGTTCACAAAGGTCTAGTTAACAATTTGATTATTTAATCATGTAATCATCTCGATAGTTCCTATTTAATTTTGTAAATAATTTGCATTCACTCATAGATTTAAGTAACTATCTAGATTTAGATATTTGATTTTGATCACACAATTTCATCTTTATATATAGGTATATAGATATATTTAATAGAATCAAATTATTTTCAATCTTTACATAAACAACATGGGTTTTTTTTTAACTTAAAAAATTAATTAAGATAGATGAAAATGAAGAACAAACCTCTAGAGAATAGAAATCACTCACTTACATCAAATGAATACCAAAAACGATATCATTATATCACTAAAATAAAGTAAGAACGAAAACATTGCAATTATAAAAAGAAAACTACCAATTCGACGACGTTTTGTAATCCCCAGCTGAAAGTTGAGCCTTCACATCTTACCCAATTAGGGATTGGGAGATTTGGGAATTTCCATAGAGATCGTCTCCTCTTTGTAAATTCGAGTTACCAAAGGTATAGAAACTTCACTTTGAATGCATGCATCTTCATCTTTTTACTTTAACCATTGTTCCATATTTGTTAGGCCTAGATTTTTCTTTAAGAACTCGCTAGCTTTTTAAGGAGTAATGCCAAGGTCGGTCTTAGTCCAAGTAAGAGTTAAACTCAAGGTTTCATCTTTATTAATCGTGATTTAGTTTCCAACATTTTATCTGTTCTCTTACATTTTGTAAGATTGTTTGCACCATTACATTTTTGGGTTCTTTGTTTTGGAACTTCCTCATATTCCTCTCCTTTCATAACTCTTGAGAGGTTATGGTTAGGATCAACACCTTTTGCTTCCAAAGTGAGTTGGTAGGTTATGCTTAGGAAAGTAACCACCGCGATGAGTGAAATTGATAGCTCATTCTATGAGAAATATTCTCTGGTCCTATTTTAGATATAGTATGGGAAGGGGTGAAGAAAAATTGCTGATCTCTCATGTAGCACCCCACTCTCATAAGACACGTACCTAACACCCATGGTAATATTCGTACCGAGTACGTACCCCGCAAGGGTGGCATGTTAGAATGATCAATCAGTCAAAATTCATTACAAAACTTTTGTTTCTTTAAAAACAAGGTACACATAAGTGAAAACCACTAATCAAATTGGGCCCATGTTATTTAAAAACATTTCCATTTACAAGTTACAATTATTACAAACATTAGTATTCAACAGTCACTTGGGCCTATTTCAGATACAAAACACTTGAAATCATAAAGTCATTTCATTACCAAATCATTTACATA
>JANTPM010002821.1:0-10567 GCA_025434745.1 Erythroxylum divaricatum
ATATCACTCACGATCGTGAAGAACATATGCACGTCTGTAAGAAATGACCAGCTGCCCGGTAAACCTAATTTTTAGTATAAAAATATTGTTTTGGTGGTAAAAACTTATGAAAGGTTTGAGGAATTGTTTGGAGGTTTTGGGAAACAAGAGAGAGGCAATAGAGAAGATATTTGGGAAACCCATGGAGGGTTGAGCTTTCTGACCTAGTTTGGAGGTGATATCGACCCCAAAGAACCTGATTAAGCATATCTTTCATTGTTTTTGTTGTTCTACCTCTCTTTAGGGATTGATTATGTTATCTTATGCTTAAGGATTTAGGTTTTCATGCATGAATGATCTTTATTCTCATTATTCTTAGATTACTTGTCTATGAACCCATTGCATGAATTTCAATATAATTCGTAATTGTTATGTTCAAATTCATTTGTGACAACTAATGGTTTTTAACCATTAGGAATATCATACATAGGTTAAATGACCTAAGATTGTGTGATTGGTGCCTTTATTAATCTATTTTCCTAACTCGTAATACGGTTGTTCAATTAAATCTAGAGAGCTTATCCTAGGTTATTCAATGGGTAGGTTTAATTAACGAACGTCTTTTAGTTAAACACGACTTATCCTATGTATTTTAAATCAAACTAGCATTGTTGAATATGTCGTAAACCAACTTCTAGTTTTATAAACTGGCTAATAAGGTTGCCAATTCTCATTTGACCAACTTCTTAGAGACTTGTGACATGCTTCGATATAATAGACTATCAGAAGATGCAACTAAGATGAGGTTATTTCATTTCACACTCAAAAATCAAGCCAATATAGGAGTAGCTGGTGACAGACTTTTTAGCTAAGTACTTCCCCTAATGAAGACCATTAGACTTATAATGAAGCATATAAGTGATTCAAGGAATTACAAAGGAGTTGCCTACATCATAGCTTGCTAAAGGAATTCCTTTTGATAACCTTGTACAATGGAGTGCAATCACCTATATAAGCCACCATAGATGCAACATCTAATGGCTCTTTAATGAGGAAAATGGTAGCACATGATTTGTTAGAAAAAATGACAAACAACAATTATTTATAGACATAAAAAAACAAGTAAACAACAACCAACCTTTAAAGATAAAAAAAGAGCGTTGATTGTAGATTCAGTGACAACATTACAAGCTAAAGTAGCAAACCTAGCCAAACAATTGAATAGCCTAAAAGCCGCATCTTTCAGCCCACTCAAGGCAATTCAACATGGATGCCAAATATGTGGATAAGAAAGTCATGTCTCAGCTGATTGTTTTTTTACTGACAAATAACAACATGGCCTAACTTAACTTTATGGAAACATAGTATGGTTTAACAATGCAATGAATCAAATGAAAGCTCAAGGTCCACCATGATTCCAATAAGATAGGGTAGCTAACGGATGTGCTAAATTCTAAGTTTATATGCCAAGATGACAGCTAGAAGAGGATAGAAGCTAAGTTTGATCAAAATGTAAAGAACTAATAATTTGAAGGTTTAAGTAGGACAATTACGTAATGCATTTCACAAGGTATGGGTAGTCTCCTAATTAACACAGAATCAAATATGAGGGAGTAACTAAAAGCCATCATGTTTAAGAGTGGGAAAGATTAGGAAGAACCGTATGAAAAGCAAGATAAGGATGCATAGAAGAAAGAGGAAACTCCTTATATACATCCTTCTCCATATGCTCCAAAGATTCCATTCTCACAAAGACAGCAAAATAAAAAATTAGATGCACAATTTGCAGTAGAGAAGCTAAAGAAACTGTAGATTAACTTATCTTTTATGGAAGTTTTGGAAAACATGCCCAAGTAAGTAAAGTTCCTTAATGATATACTATCAAATAAGTGAACATAGTAGATAATCAAATGTTTTCACTAACTAAAAACTAGAGCTCCTTAATTACTAGCTATTGCCTTCAAAATTGAAGGAACCAAGAAGTTTCACTATACCTTACGTTGTTGGTAATTTAGATTTTTCTAAATGTTTATGTGACTTACGTGTAAGTATTTATCTTATTCCTTCATTAAATTTTAGAAAATTGGGGTTAGGAGATGTCAAGATGACTTCCACACTTATTCAATTAGTAAATCAAATTATATAGAAATCATTTGGTATGGTACAAGACATCATAGTCATGGTAGATAAATTCATTATTTTGGTGTACTTCATAATGTTAGACTTTAAAAATATAAGAATTGCCCACTTATTTTTGGTAGGTTGTTTATGAACACTAGAAGAGCTTGAGTTGATGTCCACGAAGGGAAGCTCATCTTTTGGATTGGTGATAAGAAAGTGAAATTCAATATGAATAAAGTGATGAAAAATATAAAGGAAAGCAACTCATGCATGAATATAGATACAGTGGGTGAGTGAATTAAAGAGCAAGAGGAGAGTTATAACACAAAAGTGATTTTTAGGGTAGTTGAACATAAGGAGAATAAAAAAATGAGGAAATAGGTGTTAAATCAATGTAAGAGATCTTATTAAGAATGGAAGCACCCGTGCCACCCTCCATTAGAAAACCACCCATTTTTAAGTTAAAGCCCTTACCTACACATCTTAGGTATACTTTTTTAGGTGAGGATCACACTTTACCAATCATCATTTCAAACCAAGTGGATGGGGAACAATAGAAGAGAGTAATAGAGACGATCAGAAAGAGGATGAGAGCTATGGGATGAAACATTTTAGACATAATAGGAATAAGTCCTAATGTAGTGATGTATACGATAAATCTTGAAGAAAAAAGTAAGGCAGAGAGGGAAAGGTAAAGAAGATTAAACCTTTACGATAAGTGCTCAATAAAGAGGTAGTGAAGTTGTTAGATGTTGGTATTATTTACCCAATTTTAAATAGTGAATGGGTTAGTCTGGTACAATGTTTACTTAAGAAAGGGAGCATAATAGCAATGAAGAGTGAAAGTGGCGAGATGATCTTTACTAGCATAGTCATAGGTTGGAGAGTTTGTATTGATTATAAGAAGCTCAACATGGTGACCACACTTTCCTTTACCATTCATGAATCAAATGATTGAAAGGGTAGCTGACATGTATTCATTATTTCCTTGATGGATACTCATGATAAAATCAAAATTTCATCTATCTAGAAGATAAAGAGAAGGCTACTTTCACATTTTTTTAATAGAATATTTACTTATAGATGGACGCCTTTTAGGTCATGTAACACACTATTAACTTTTTGAAGGTGTATGATGTTTATTTTTATAGATATGATTAAGGACATAATGGAGATTTTTATAGATAGTTTTTCAGTCTTTGGAGACTCTTTTAATCACTGCTTAACAAATTTGGATAGAGTTCTTCAAAGATGCGAATAATTGCACTTGATTCTAAACTAGGAGAAATGCCACTTTATAGTATAAAAGGTCATAGTTTTCGAACATAAGATATCATGCCATGGTATAGATGTGGATATGATCAATGTTAAAGGCATTCATGTATTCTTGGGATATGTGGGATTTTATTGCTGATTTGTCAAGGACTTCTCTCTTATTTCTAGACCTCTAACTAACCTTTTGGTTAAAGATACACCCTTTATATTTGAAGATAACTTTTTACTTGATTTTAATAGGTTAAATAAGGCATTTACTTTATCACCAATACTCACATTACCAAATTGGTCATTACCATTTGAGGTCAAGTGTGATGCTAGTGACCAAGCTATAGGATATGTGTTAGGCCAATAGAAGAATAAAAGGCAACAGGCTATTTACTATACAAGCAATACATTATCAAGAGCCTAACTTAATTAGACCACTATTGAAAAGGAGTTGCTAGCAGCTGTATTCACGCGTGACAAGTTTTGATCTTACCTTTGGGATCTAAAGTGATCATTTTGTGCTGACCACCATTCCTCAATGAATCCTTGATGATGATAAACCACATATTACTACCATGGTATATTGATATAAAAAATTATGTTATAGATGGTATCCTTCCCCTAAAGTTGTCTTACCAATAATGAAAAAGGTTTTTTTATGAGTGCACTCACTACTTATGGGATTAGCCAATTCTTTATAAAAGTTGTGCTGATGGTTTAATTAGGAGACGTGTCTTAGAGGAAGAGATGTTAGACATACAAACACATTGTAAAGATTCTACGTATGCAGGGAATTAGGAAGCATACAAGACAATGGCTCGAGTACTGTAATGTGGTTTCTAACATCCTAATTTATTCAAGGATGATCAAGAATTTGTGCTATAATGTGATAGATGTCAAAGAGTGTGGAACATTTTAAAGAGAGATGAGATGCCACTTTTTAACATCTTAGAAATAGAAGTTTTTGATGTGTTGGGACTAGATTTTATAAAACCATTCCTATCATCCATGGGGAACACCTATATCTTTGTAGGATTGGATTATGTATCATAATGGGTTGAAGCAATGGTGAGTTCAACTAATGATGGTATTGTGGTGAAAAAGTTCCTAAAAATGTTGTTCAATAAATTTAGAGTTCTAAAAGCCATATTTAGGGATAGAGTAGCCCATTTCTGTAATAAAACTTTTAAAATTCTTTTTAAGAAATGTGGAGTCCACCATCAAGTTAGCGCACCATATCATCCTTAAATAAGTGAATAAATTGAGGTTATAAACCATAAGCTTAGGGGAATATAGGAGAAGGCAATTGACAGTTCAAGAAAATATTGGGCATTGAAGTTTAATAATGCTCTATGGGTTTATCAAACTACCTTCAAGACTCCAATTAGTACAATACCCTTTTGAATTGTCTATGGAAAAGCTTGTCATTTACCTATGGAGCTAGAATATAGGGCTTACTAGGCCATCAAGACATTGAATTTTAAGGCAGCGGATGAGAAGCAACTCTTACAACTTGGCGAATTGGAAGAGTTGAGATTTAATTCTTATAAGAATGTGAAGCTCTATAAGGAAAGAGTGAAAAGATGGCATAATGCCTATATTAAAAAAAAGGAATTTAGAGTGAGGACTTAGTGTTGTTGTTTTCTTGTAAACTTAAGTCCCATTAGGGTGTCTCTTTCAAAGTTATCAAAGTGTTCACTTATAGAGCTTTAGAATTAGAGAATGAAAAAGGGAAAACATTCAAAGTGAATAAGTATAGGTGCAAATTTTGGAGGAGTCTTTCCATAAAAAAGGGGAGTGATTTCTTCCTTACATTTGATTGAAAATAATGACACTAAAATGGTCAAGCTAGTGACCCTAAAATTAACATGTTATGCTTTAGTTAGGTCTTTCATAATTGCATGTTTGTTAGTGTTTTGTTATTTTGTTATTTTTTATGTTTATTTTGTAGAGAGTTGAATTGATGGATGTTCATGGCATGAAGTGTATCTAAGTTCCTTCTCCAACACCATCATGACCACAATATCTATAAGTATTCTGCCCTTGTTTTTATTATTTTTATTTGATGTATTTGTTATGTGTGTTGTTTTTAGTTATGTTTTCATGGGGTTTCCATATAGGGACAATGTGTTGTTCAAGAGTGGGGACAACATGGTGTTAGTTTTTGATTGTGCTAGTACCATGTATGTTTTTTATTGCATGATATTGCATTATGTGAATATGTTAATGGCATAAGATTGAACAGAATTGGTTTGCCTGTAAACATGGTTATTTAAAATTTAAAGCACATTAGCTTGTGAAGTTTGTGTTTTAAGTTTCTTTGAGATGAATATGCATGTTAATTAGGACATGGTGCCTATTCTTTCACTTTATGAATTTTATTTGGATACACTTACTATTACATTCGTTTAAATTGGTAGACATCATTAGTAACCTTTCATGGGAGTAAGAAGAAATGAGCTAGGCTAAGAAATTGAAAAATTAGTGTTAAATAAAATTACCATTTCACTAGTAGCACTTTTTAAGGAAATTGGGTTAGGAATAGAGTTGGTAACTAGTTAAGAATTGTGATATATCCAAGTAATTGAGAGCATTCACAACAAAATGTTTATTTTTGTGTTAAAAGGCTAGAATGACACTCCAACTATGACACTACAACTAAGCCAAATGAAAAAATGTAACCTAATTGAGTAATCAAGGGACATTCATGACAAAGTCTTTGCCTTTGCGTTAAAAGACTAGATGATCATTAAAAAAATCTAAAAAAATGATTCTTTTAATAAAAATTTAACCTATTGATCTTTTAAAATATCAAAAATTTTCATGAAATGATACCTATTGATACTTTACCTCTTTACTTAATCAATAATAACGAGTGCATGTTGACAAGTGTCATAGGTGTATTCAAATCAGAACAATTGAACAAGAATGGAATAAGTTAGTGTGTTGGAACTTTTTGAGTGGTTGATGTTTGAGGTTAAGTTAATTCCATGAGATTTGATGCCATTAAACATTATTGTGAAGTTGCTTGATTGTGTGTGTTTTTTTTCTGGTTTTATTCACTTAGTTTTGTTTGGGGATAAGAAAAGATTTAAATGTAGCGATGTTTGACAAACGATTAAGAGACTATATTTATGTACCAATACTTAATGTGTTTTGCTTGTTATTTGAGAATCTTATGGTATTTGTGGTATTTATTCTACTTTAAGTGTGTTTTTAGGTGATGATTGCCTTCATAGGTCAAAAAGAAAAGAATTAAGGTGAAATCATGGCATAAAATGGAAGAATTGAAGTAACCTTGGACTTACACAATCGTGTATAATGAACATGTCAGCCACTATAAACAACTATGTGGAGCTTTGAAGATGTTGTTTGTGCTTGTGTAAAGATACAGGCATATATATGTTGACATATATGTTCATGTATATTGATATATATGCCCATGTATGTTTACATACACAGCCATTTATATGCCCGTTTAAGCTTCTGTGACTATGTAATGTCAAAATTGAGAGGTGGCCATGTATGTTATAGAAAATCTAGTTTTTTTTTCTATAAAAGGATATTGTAAAGGGTATGCAAAGGAACAAGATAGTATCATGTCATAATATTACACAAAATAACTAAACTTAAAACTATAACCAGTAATGGGTCAAGGTTGATCCCACAAAAAGTGTGTGCAAAGTTTTGGTAATGAAAATAATTGATGTTTAGGTTGGGGCTTTTGGTTTTGAGTAAAAAAAAAGAAATTAAACTAACAAAAGAAAATTAAAGCAAACAATCAAAAAATGATAAAAAATGATGAATGCGTTAGGGATGTGGTTTTCAGTTCAATCTTAGCCTACATACGAATAAGCATATTTCATTGTTTTGTTATTCTTATACCTCTCTTTGCAATTATTGATTGTATCATACCAATAAACTCTGAGTAGTGTTATGAATAGAAATGTAACCTTGACATCGTTCTCTAATATGAACAAAATTTATGGGTATTAACAGACAATGAGCCTGCACCTTCGGGTGACAAGTCAATTTTTGAGCAACAATGATGGCAGAATGCTGATAAGACTACTAAGTGTCATATTTTGGCTTCTGTCAGTGCAATGCTACAAAAGCAACTTGTAGGCATGAACAATGTCGATGCCATGGTCCATCACCTACATGAGATTTTTGGTGTGAGGACCAGGTCTGCAATGGTGAATGCTATTCAAACCTTTCATAGTCTTAGACAAAAGCCATAGGGTGTAAATGGATATACAAAAGGAAAAGAGGATTAGATGGAAAGATAGAGACCTTTTAAACTAGATTGGTAGTTAAGGGCTATACTCAAAAAGAGGGTATAAACTATGAGGAGATTTTTTCTCCGGTTGCCATGCTTAAGTCCACCAGGATTCTTTTAGCCATAGCAGCCTATTTTGATTATGAAATATAGCAAATGGATGCCAAAATCGCATTTCTTAATGGGGATCTTAAGGAGACCATTTATGTGGCCCAACTAGAAGGTTTTGTTGATCTAGGTAATGAACATAAGGTATGCAAGTTACAAAGGTCAATTAATGGACTTTAGCAGCATCTTGGACTTTAGCAAGCATCTAGGTCTTGGAATATTAGGTTTGATAAGTCTATCAAAACCTATGGATTCATATAAAATCTAGATGAGCCTTGTTTTTATAAAAGAATACAAGAAGGCAAGGTCACTTTCCCAATCCTGTATGTTGATGACATTATGCTTATTAGGAATGATGTGGGAATGTTATCTATGGTTGAGGGATGGCTAAATGAATAGTTTTCAATGAGGGATTTGGGAGAGGCTAACTATATTTTAGGGATCAAACTTATAAGGGATCATAAGAATAAACAGATAGCCTTGTCTAAATTAACGTATATTAAGAATATGCTCAATAAGTTTGCCATGCAAGATTCCAAAAGGGGTTTCACACCTACTAAAAATGGAATCAAACTTTCAAGGGAGCAAGCTCCTAGAACCCAAGAGGAGGTTGAACGGTTGTGTAACATTCCATATGCTTTGGCAGTTGGAAGTTTAATGTATGCAATGTTTTGCACTAGATTGGATATTTGTTACGTAGTAGGACTGGTAAACAGATTTCAGTCCAATCTAGGAATGGAGCATTAGACTATTAAGTGTTTACTCAGGAAGTAATCTTATTCTGATAGGATATACAGATTTTGATTTCTAATTAGATTTTGATTCAAGGAAATCAACTTTTGGTTCTATATTTACTTTAGGATGTGGAGCTATAGTCTAGAGGAGTGTCAAGCAATCTTTTATTGTTGTTTCAACTATGGAGGCTGAGTAAGTTGTTTCTTGTGAAGCAGCAAAGGAAGCAGTTTGGCTTCACAAGTTCCTAAATGATTTGAAGGTAATTCTAGAGGTTGAAAAAGCAATTACACTTAATTGTGATAATAGTAGAGCAACGACTAATTCTAAAGAACGTCAAAAGCACAAAGCTTCCAAACATATTAAGCAAAAGTATCATCTTATAAGGGATATAATACAATATAAAGAGGTGAATGTGGTAAAGATTCCTGATAGGATTGAATTATCTTATATTTTCTCATGTATTTCTATATGATTTCAATCCTAATTTTAAGATAAAATGCTTAACTTATGTTTATTGCTAGGCTGGATACACTAGTATATTTTTGAAACAAACGAGACATTTTAATTGTCTAACTAAATGAGCATTAAGGGGGAATGCATAAGAGAGGAGCACACAAGGGATTTATGCAGCTCATTAATTTGTCCCATGACCATAAAGCCGAGAGGAATTAAATGTTGGACATTTTAATTGTCCAATTAATTAGCTACAGCAACAAAGAGGAGTGAGGACTTGAATCAGCAGGAGGAAGCTTGCGTAGAGTGCAACGTTGTAATTAAATCACAAGCGGCAATTAAATGGTCCCATGAAGACTCAATAGTGGAGGCCAGCAAAAATGACGCAGGAGACGTGAGACACAGCAAAACGCAGCGTTATAAAGGCAGCAAAAATAAATCAATTAGCACAACGTGGAAACAAGCAAAACGCAGCATGGAGCACAAGTAGAGCAGGAGAAAGTAACGAGCGCAGACGACGTCGCACAAAGGAGAGCATCTATAGAAATGACGCAACATCAACAACTATAAGAACGATATCGCACGAGGCTGGAGGCACTCAAGGAACGACGTAGCAGGAGAGAAGGTTTTAAAAAGGGAATCAAAGTTTATTTGTCTTGTCAATTAACAGTAGAAGAGGAATAAAAAAAAGTACAGGCGGCAGCAGCGGGGCGAAGGCGCAGGCGTGGAGATAGCTACGGCTCGTAGCTGGCACTGGCGCTGGCGTGGAGGCAGGCGTAATGCGTGAATAGAGGCTGAACAAGAAACTCTCCCACTTAAATGGTCCCACCAGCCACATTACACATAGAAGAAAACAGTCTTGCGATAGTGATAAGAAGCAAATGGGTTTTTAGCTAGGGATTAAGATGGTTTTGAAGCATTTTATCAGAAAAGATTTATGAAGAGTTGAACGTTCTGATGTCGGTTCAAAGGTAACATCGACGCCGACGACCCGTGTTAAATATATTTTAATTATTTTGTTGTTTCTTTCTCTCATTAGGAATTGATTGTGTTAACCGATTTTGATGTAATTCAGCTAATTTTTCAACCAACTTTTCAATCTTCGACTTCGACTTGTATTTATAGCCTTTGTCTCCAACAGCTTCTTGATTCTTATTTCTTGAATCTTTAAAGAAACGGTTAATCAGTTGAGTTCTGTAACTCACTCGAACTGACTCCTTCGTCTTCTTTTCGAATTCCGCATCTGCTTTTCTCCGTCTGTGTTATTTACGTCTATGTTTCTGCGTCTGCGTCTGTTTCTATTTTTTTCTTTCGCGTCTGCGTCTGCGTCTGCGTCTATTTTTATGTTTACGTCTACGTCTACTTTCTTAGCGTCTGCGTCTTATTTTGCACCGTCTGTGTTGCTTTGTCTGTGTTACTTCGTCTGTGTTGCTTCGTCTGTATTGCTTCGTCTTTGTTGCTTTGTCTGTGTTGCTTTGTGGCTTCGTCTGTGTTGCTTCGTCTTTGTTGCTTCATTTGTGTTGCTTCGTCTGTGTTGCTGTTCTTTTTATTGTTCTCTTTGTTATACATCAAAATTATATCTAAGTAAAGTCATTTTGACTTAACAATCTCCCCCTTTTTTATGATAAC
>JANTPM010002847.1:0-10564 GCA_025434745.1 Erythroxylum divaricatum
CACACTAGACATCTGCTCACATACTCTGCTACATCCCTCTTCATGCCTTTCCACCAGAAATGCTCCTTCAAATCCCTATAAATACACTTGCTTTCTAAGGCATTATATTTACATAACTCCAGTAGAGATTTCATATGAGATATTAACAGTTCAATATTTGAAAGAACATACCCTTTTAGCATTAATTGCAAAAATTACAATGCATGATTTATTCTATCTCATATATAATAAATAATTTAGAATTTTACAATATATTTTCTTCTAAACTCATACAAAGAACGAATTATAACTCATCTTTAAATTCCATATCAAAAATTTTTTGAGACAAGTAATTAATGACATCAATAGATGAAACAAAATGAACATCACTAGGATACCTCATTACTTCAAAAATATTAAAGAGAACTTGTTCAATTTCAAACCCAATAGTCAACGTCCCTATATCCAAGTCAATCTTTTTTTTTATGTTTTCAAAAATGTCGATCAAGAAGGATTGGTGCTGATTTAGAAAAAAGCTCTCCCTCTATGTTCAATACATAAAAATCAGCTAGAAAAACTAATTTGTTAAATTACACCAAGACATCCTCTACAATACCTTTAGGATAAGCGTTAGATCTATCTGCTAGTTGAATTATGACACGTGTCTCTTTAAAAAACCCCAAATTCAAAGAAGTGTAAATGGAATATGTTGTGACATTAATGGAAGCTCCTAAATCTAACATTACTTTTTCAAATCTGGTGCCACCTAATTTGTAGGGAATTTTAAATATACCTGGGTCCTTATACTTTGGTGGAGGTTTCCTTTGTATGACTGCAAACACATTCTCCCGCATACTCACTTTCTTATCTGCTCTTAATTTCCTTTTGGAAGTGTATAATTCCATAAGAAATTTAGCATATCTTAAAACTTGTTTTATGGCATCAATTATAGGAATGTTCACTTGTACCTTTTTGAACATGTCCAAAATCTCCTTATCTTATTCCTTTTTTTTTATTTAGCAAACTTGTTAAGAAAAGGAGGTAAAGTATTAGTAAAATTTTTAATCACAAGAGATTAAGAGTTTATCTTAGTATTCATTTCAGCATCTTTTAGAGACACTTTGAAAATCTTTTTCAAATTCTTCATCATCATCCATAAGAGGAGTCTTATATGGTGCCTTTATTTCTTTACCGCTTCTCAAAGTGATAACACTTGCATTGCTTTTTAAGTTAACAATTGTCTAACAAGGAAGTTTAGCCGAACTCCGATTTTTCAATCTACTAACAGCAGTAGCTATGTGACTTATTTGATTTTCCAAATTTTGAATACTAGCTTTTGTTTGCTATTGAAATTATAGGGTACTATAAACTAAACAGTATTCTGAGCCATCGTTTTCATCATGTCTTCCCATAAAGGCCTAGAGTTTAATGGTTCAGCTGAGCTTTAAAGTGGTTATTGGTAGAAGCTTTATTGTTGTTGTCCTTGTTGTCCATAAATATTAAACGGAGGATTCTTCCACCATAATTATGAGCATAGGAGTATTTAGGATCATATTTCTTTTGTAGTTGACCTAGAAAAATTCCAAAAGCGTTCGCTTATTCTGTGGGTGTTTGTTGAAAGGTTGGATACATATTAGTTGGATGTCCTACCATTGTGCAAATTTTGTATGCTTTTACTTATTGAGTACAATTTATAGCCATCTATCTCACTAAAGATTTTAACCTAGTTATCTGTTGCTCCAATGTGGTAGTACTAGCTTCATTGACTTTTAATGTTCATGGGTTCTCTCGTATGTTGAATTTTTTAAAGTTAATAGTCACGCTGGGAATTAGATTTTTGACTTCAATAGGTGTCTTATCTACTAATACACCTCTGCCTTTTGCATCTATCATACTTCTTTGTTATGGTAGAAGCCCCTCATAGAAATAATGGATCAAGAGTTGTTCATTGATTTGATGATGAGGCCAACTAGCACACAACCTCTTAAAACGCCACCAAAACTCATATAATGTCTCTCCATTGTGCTATCTAATTAAACATATTTCTTTCCTAATATTTATAGCTCAAGAAGCAGGAAAGTACTTCTCTAAAAAAATTCTTTGCATCTCATTCAATGTAGAAATTATTCTAGAGGGTAAGTAGTAGAGCCAATCTTTGGCGATGTACCCTAATGAGTAAAGGAATGCCCTTAGATTAATTTATTGTTCTTAGACCCTGTCTGACTTCATACTAGAATAGACCACATGTAACTCCTTAATGTGCTTATAAAGATCTTCACCTGGTATACCATAAAAATAGGAAAAAGATGAATTAAACCAGATTTAAGCTCAAAAGCAACAATAATGGTAGGAAAATTAATGCATAAAAGTTAAAGGTTAAGATTAAGAGCAACCAACTACTTAAGAGTGTGATCATTATTTTGCTCTACCATATTAGAATCTTTTTTCAAAAATAAAATCACTAGAAGAATTAGAAAGAAAATATAAGGCTATTTGAATTCCTAGTGAAGAACCAACTCTCCTATCAGATGGTGACAAATCTTTGAAACTTTGTGAAACTTTTCTTCTCAATCTGTATAGAGTTCTGATATATGTATAAATGTTGATTCATTTGATATACTTCCTTAGAAACACTTAGGATACTCACTTTAGCTCATATTTGATCTTAGGTACATTTCGGAAGTGAAGGAACTAAAGTGACCCTAAAACATGTCCATTGAAGCCATCTTCTTTACTTCCATACTCTATCAATTTGTGGAGGATGAAGACAAAGAAAATAAAAAGCAAGAAGAAGATAAGAAAATGAAAATAACATGAAGAAAATGTTGTCAACATGGCTTACTACCATCTAGAAAATTACCTAGCCATACAACGTGAGTAAATATTGTTACAAAGCAACTCATTCATATGAAGCATGCAAGCTTTCCATTTGTTATCCATTTCTAACATGAATAACCTAGTGTTGGATGGAAAAAAAAAAGGAGAATCGAGAGTCAAGAGTAATGGAGAGAAAGTCAGCTGTCCATTCCACTTTTAACATAGCATTTAAGGTATAAAGAAAACAAGTGTGAGTGATGGATGAAACAAAAATATGGGATGCCTATAAAAACATTAGTGCATGGGATTACATGGTGCCTCGTGTGAGTGAGACACCACACACACACTTAAAAATGCACACACACCTGTCCATTTAAAATATCTTTTTAAGTATAAATCAAAGGTATATGATGGATGGTGGATAGCTAAATATGGAGGGTACACTCACAACATAGACAACACCAAGGACAGCAATAGAAAGACATTTTGTCCCCTTCTATTTTGAAAGACACTTATCCCATATCCCTTTTAAAACCTAGTTGACTCACCTATTTTGGAGGTAGCTTTTGAATAAAGAAATAAGGTAAGTGTCGCTTGTATGCTGGGAAAAGGGAAGCATAATTGTGAGTGAGTAGAAGGGGTAGGCTACTCACAAAACAAAGAAGAGGGCAATGGTGGATAGAACTTTATTATCTTGCCTTCGGTTTTAATAAAAGAGGAAGAGTAGAAAAACATAAGTGAAGGTTCAGGTGTGAAGTGTGTGTCGACTGTTGCATTTTGGAGAATAGAACGAGGAGTTTAAAGGCTAATTAAGGTGAGAACCGAAGGTGAGCTTAAGCAAAATGTGAGTGAGGGAGAGGGTTACACCAAGAGTTTCTTCATTTGGTATTCTTCAGCTATTCAGTATGCATGTGTGAAGGCTGGCTAGAGAAAAAGAGAGGAGTGTGGGCAACAGCTTCTTCAACATTTTCTCTTGGAATTGTAAGGAGAATAACTGAGACAGCTATAGCTGGGATAACAGTTATTCTACTTCATTCTTTCTTCAGTTTTCAACACCAATGGATGCTGTAAAGGTTGATTCTTGGAGCATAAAAATAGAGATAGAAGGCTAGCTTCCCAACATCGGTTTAACAGGAATATCAATGCCAAGTCACAATTAAGCTATTTTTATCATTTTAAGGTTGTAATTTCTTTTCGGATTATTATGTTATTGGTATTAATTTGATTGGGTTTTGGATGAATGATCTTAATAGATTATTTTGATTTGTTTTATTTTTAAACCTATTGCAAAAACATTGAATGTAATCTATAATCGTTACTTTTGATGTTTGTGAGTAGCATCTAATGATTGTTAATCGTTGGGACAACATAACTTACGTTATCTAACCTAAACGTGTGATGTTACTACTTATATTGATCATTTTCTAATTCGTAATGCAACTGGCAAATTGAATCTAGAGATCGTATCCTAGGTTATTTAGAAGTTAGGATTAATTAACGATTATATCTTGATTAAGCACAACTTAAGGGAAAATTGAGATTAGTAAAGCATTCTATTAGTCTCAAATCAATAGTCTGAAGAGACTTGTAAATACATTACGATGATGGAATATGCTTGATCATGTTTAGGTCAAGATTGAACCTAGAACTGTACCTTACTTATATTCGACACCTTTCTCATTTTCAATTGCTAGTTTTAATTTCTAAATTACTTAAAAATCCAAAAACCCTTATATTCTCCTTGCATTAATTAATTTCGTTAAAGAAATTAACCAAACATTCCTTGTGGACTCGATCTCGATTCACCATAACTATAAATTTTAGTATGCACAGTCAGGTAAATTTTGCAATGCCCTCGACACGTGTTGTCAAGTTCTTTCAATTTCTAGATCAAATTTCAGTTCACCAAAGTGACAAGATCATAACATGCATCGTAACTAAACCAAACAAGAAAAGAAATTAATCAAAAACAAAAATACAATTAAGCAAATGAATTTAGAAAAGCAATCAATATTAATTCTTGACAACGATGCCAAAATTGGTAGCATGATGTAACACTACAACAAAATAACTAAACTTAAAATTATAGCTGGTGATGAGTCTAAGTGCTTGTTTGGATTGGGAGGTCAATAAACACTTTTCTCTACCACAAAATCTTTTTTAAAGAAAAATGAGTATTTGACTATAAAATAAAAAACTCTTCTTTAACAGATATGGCTTTTTTGACAACAAAAATACAACTTTTTAAGAAGTTCAAATTTGGAGCTTCTAAAAAAATATTTTTTCATGTTGATTTTTCAGATCAATTAATGAGCCTATTTTTAGTCTCTTTTGCCCTTATGTTTTGCACATAATTTTCACAATATCCACAAACCCATCTTCATGTTTATTTTAGTATTTATATAATATTATTTGGCTTTTCTATATATTTTAATATTTATTTTTGATATTAGTTTTACTTATGTTATAATCCATATAAAATATTTGGTTAAATATAATTTCATTTATGTGTCATATTATTTAAAATTATATAATAATTAATATATTGTACTTTACTTATTGTTTAATATACTTTAAATAATAATTATATACATAAATAATTTTTATTACAAAATAAAATATAGTTAAAATTAAAATTGCTTTTTATTTTTATGTTGCCAAACAGTTTATTGTGTGAAGCTCTTTTGCAAAAGCTCGTTTTTAAATGACATCCAAACAATCAATTGACTTCTTAAAAATGTTCTTGTAAAAAAAGATTTATAGAAAAAAGCTCTCCTGATAACAGCTTTAATAGTATAAGCCCAACCAAACAGAGGCTAAGTCGATCCTACAGAGATTAAATCAAATCACCTTTCTAATTTATATTTATATGTATAAAGGGGGTTTGGTTTAATGCAATCAAGAAAACAATGTAAAATTAAATTTATGAAAGTAAATCAAAGCAAGCAATGAAAAATGATAAAACTGATAAAGGATTTTGGAATTCGGTTTCCAGATCAACGTGAGCCTAAACATAAATAAACATATGTCATTGCATTATTATTTTCACACTGATAGCAAGTGTTGGGTGCATTATAAAATTTACCTAACTTTGCACACTAAAAATTTGTAGCTGTGATGCGTCAGTATCTTATCCACAGGGAATGTTCGATTAATTTTCTCAATAAAAATAATTGATGTAAAAGAAATAAAAGGGGGATTTTGGGTTGAAGCAATTAAGAAAACAAAATAAAATTAAACTAACGCAAGCAATTTATCATTCAAATTATAGTAATGGGTTTTCATGAAAAACAATTTAATAGAGCATTAAGGTCATTCTTACACAATCCCTAATTACTAAACACAAGATAATGTAAACAATTGAAAAATAGGGAAAGAAAATGAAACGCAAAAGCGATATGCCTAAATGTGCTCCTCGACATCGACTTCACCTCCAGACCAGTGTCAAGAAGTTAGCCTTCATCTTCTCCATTAGTCTCTAAGAGATGAGCTTATGTCACCCCTTTCTTTCTCCTGAAACCTAAAAATAAATGATGGAGAATAATCGAAATATGTTCTTTACCGTTACAACAAATTCTATTTATAGTGAATATTAGGTCTTCGAGTTAGGTGGCACAAAACTCATGAGCATGCATGGAGTGTCTCATAGTCATGAATGGCCTAAATGAGGATCACGACCGTAAGCCTCCTTTGCATGGGTCTGACAAGGAGTGTCATGCCTATGCAAGTTGTGTCATAGGCATGAGATGAGTCTCAAACCCATGACGTAATTGTCTCTTATGTTCATGACAATTTATGCATGGCCGTGAGCCATTTTTCCATTTTTATGCGTTCTTCATCTTAATGTTTTCACCATATACTCTTATCTTCCTTGCCATTTTCTTGTCTTCTCTTGCTCTAATCCTTCTCTTTCTTGTTCCATGTAGACAATTGAGTGTGAATCACAAGAAGATGGCTCAAAGAGTGTGCTTTCAACTCACTTTAGCCATTATGCTTCCAAATTGTATCTCAAATCAAATATGAACTAAAGTGAATGTCTTTAGCATTTAAAAGCATTAATCACTAAATGTAGGATTAAATGTATAAATAATTAAGGACATATCAAGTTCCCCCATACTTAGCTTTTGGATCCTCCTTAGGCAAATTATCAAAATCAAAGTCACAAACTAAAAAACTTACTTATTTTCTTTATTTCCTAAGAACAGATAATCATAAACAAAGATATATAACTTTCAAAAACCATATTAAGAATTCAACATTAAACGCTTCTACTCATGATCAAATAAAATTCATCACCCTTAGAAATTGAGCAATCTAGAGGTAAACTTAGATAAAATGTGTTTAAATAAGATAGATCCAAAAGTACAATCAAACATCATTGATGGTCATAACATTCAACAACTTTGCATATCATTTCATTTCTCTACCAGTAAGAGTCACATGCATAATCATAAATCAAAGGAATTTTCTAAGGTTGTAATGTGGGCAAGGGTAAGATGAGATGCATTTGGGTAATATAACATCAAAGCCATCAAGCTAGTAAAGCATAAGTAACACTCAACGAAACATCAAGCACACATACTAAAAAGCATAAGTAACACTCAACGAAACATCAAGCACACATACTAACATTCATTCAAAATTGGATATCATCAGTTACGATGAACACAACAATTATATTTCACAAATCAAATTCAAGTTCTCACACTATAAACCACATTAAACATAACCAATAGAAGGAATCACTTGTAAAAATCATTGATGACAATGCATTAAAACTATAAGGAGTGGTCCTTCAAAAGCAGCATCTACCTCATGTGCAACATACTAAAATCACCAATTCATCACAACTTTAGGAGGAGAAAACAAATGAACAATTTTCCAAAACAAATGTATTTCCTGCTTAATACATCTATTCAGACTTTTTTCTTTTTCTTTTTTTCTTTTTCTTTTTGTCTTTTTTTAAAAAAATTGAAAGAAGCTACATTAACATGGGAATTTCATTGATAAAATGTAAAATGGCAACCCAACAATAATAACCATCCCACAAATATGCACACCCCCCACACTTATATTTTTGTACATCCATAGTTATCAACAATTAACAAATGCTCTAGTAGCTTTAAAGCTTGGGTAGCACATTTAGTTCAGTTTAAAGCACGTAATGTGATTAGCACAAAGACAAAGGCTAATAAAGCTCAAAGGGGCTTAAATAAGGAAAATTCATATCAATGAGTAGGCTATTTGGCTAACGTAGCTTGTAAAAACAAAGAATGCCTATATCATTTTTATGTTAATGCATGTGATAAAAAGACAGTCTTGAATAGAAAATCAAAGTAAAGTTAGGATGCACATGTCATGAATGTCACACATATATATAAGACAATGAGATTGATATGGACGTGTCAGTCTAATAAGGCTCAGAATCTCACTGGATTTTATCTACCAATAGTTACTACTCTTCTAAAGATAATGCATATTCACTAATTACAAGAGAAAAAGTACATGCCAAAGCTTTCATGGTTTTTCTGGGTAATTAACACTCTCATTATGACTGTATAGTCTTGAAATCAACAGAAAAGAGAACATGTTTGATTTTGTTTTTTTGATGTTGAAAATGCCTAAGAAGTCACATAAGTAACAATTAAGCTTAAAAATATATATCTAAACTAAGATCCCCATTCCCACACTTAAAACTTACATTCAATGTAACATTAAATGCAAGAGATGGAGCATTTAATGAAAATAGCTAATATGAGAATGGAAATAAAGAGAAATCAACTTCCCTTAGGTTACCTCCTAACCAGTGCCTTTGTTTATTGTCATTGGTGTGACTACATATTGCTCACATCAAGTGGCAACATTCACATCTTCTAGTATCAAAACTTTTATATCCTCCTTTTGGAAGCCTTCATAATACGGCTTCAAGCAATGGCCATTCACTTTGAATGTCTTGTTTAGACTCTATATCTATACTGCACCAAAAGGAAAGAAATGAGTAATAACAAACGGACCAACCCAACTGAAATGTAGCTTAACTGGGTATAATTTAACCCTAGAGTGATATAAGATCACTTTCTAACCCATCGAGAATCTTTTCCTTGAAATCATTTTATTATAAAAAAAGCTTTTGTCTTCTCTTTATATATCATCACATTTTGATAGGAGTCATTTTGCTTCTCCTCTAGCTTTTGCAATTGCAACTTCCTATGCACTCCTGCATCATCTAGATTCATATTGCATCTTTTTATAGCCTAATATACCTTATGTTGCAACTCCACTAGAATGTGACAAGACTTCCAAAACACCAATCTATATAGAGACATCCCGATTGGTCTTTATAAGCCATCCTGTAAGCCTATAATGCATCGTCTAGTCTTACACTTTAATTCTTTCTATTGGGCTACATTGTTTTATCCCAGATTGACTAGATTCCCTATTCAATATTTCATTTTGGCCGTTAGTTTAGTGATGATAAGAGGTGGAAGCTTTATACACAATGTGATATTTACTGAGTAGTGTTTCCATCACACTATTGCAAAAATGGGTTCCCCTGTCGTTGATGAGTGCCTTTGGCATCCAAAATCTAGAAAGCATGTTGGTTTTAACAAAATCTGCAGCCACTATGACACCATTAGTTCTGATGGCCTTAAGTTCCAGCCATTTGGAATATAATTGACTGCAAGAAATATATAATTAAAACCAAAAGATGGAAGAAAAGGTCCCATAAATTCAATACCCCAAACATAAAAAATTTTATAAAAGATGATAGGAGTTTGTGGAAATTGATCTTGACAGGGCATATTACCTAATCGTTTGCATTTGTCACATGATTTGTAGAAGATGTATGTATCCTTCAACAACGAGGGCTAGTAGAAAATGCTCTCTAACACTTTCTGGGTCGTTCTCTTTACTCTAAAGTGTCCCTTACACGCATACGAATGGCAAAAGGCTAAGATCAAATGTGTTTCACTTTCAGGTACATACCTTCTAATGACTTGATCTACACAGTGCCTCTATAGATACTAGTCATCCAAAATGTAGTGCTTCACTTCATTATGCAACTTATGCCTTTAAGCTGTTAACAAAACAACAGGTAATTTGTTAGTAACTAAGAAATTCCCAATATATGTATACCATGGTGGTGTTACATCGTTAGAAAATAATTGTTCATCTAAAAATGTCTCTCTTAAAGGGATGTCATCTTCTTCTGTGATCGAATGACTGAGGTGGTTGACCACCACATTTTTTGCCCCCTTATCTCTTATCTCCTAGTCGAATTCTTGAAGGAGGAGAATCCATCTAATCAGCCTTGGTTTTTCTTCTTTCTTTGCGAGTATGTGTCATAAAGTTGCATGATCAAAATAAACAATTACTTTAGAATTAAGCAAATATGATCGAAATTTTTCAGAAGCAAAAACCACAGATAAAATTTCTTTTTCAATTGTTGAATAATTTAATTAAGTTAGATTACGGTCTTTGAAGCATAATAGAAAACATGTAAAGTTTTTCCCACTCTTTGTCCTAAAACCGCCCCTATTACATAGTTGCTTGCATCATACATAATCTCAAAGGGGAGACTTTAATTTAGTGGTTGAATAACTAGTAGTGATGTCAAAAGCTCCTTAAGTTTGATGAATGCTTCTTTATATTTATCATCAAACTCAAAAGAGACATCTTGTTATAGCAGCTTGCATAATGGTGCAGCTATCATTAAAAATTCCTTAATGAATCTTTGATAAAAACCTACATACCTAAGAAAAGAACG
>JANTPM010003028.1:0-10555 GCA_025434745.1 Erythroxylum divaricatum
TGGTATCTTTTCCTGACGTTTTTAATGACGACACAAAAACTCTACACATTTCGTGACGTCTCTCTCAGGGACGTCGCGAATTCTATTAAATTGTTGTAGTGTAGGTTCCACACTTAATAATAAATAAATTATTTTATTTAATTAAAATTTGGGTCTCACTTTATCAATAATCGCTGACGTGGCATAAGGGCTCATAAAAGTAATAAAAAATTATTTTACAATTGTCTAGTCAACATAAGAGCCCGGAAAAAAGTAATACAAATTTATAGCATTGACTTGACACTTAATAGAGGAATTTGAATTTTTTGCTAGGGTAAGGTCAAATTTTCAAATATTAGGATTATAATTGTTCACTCTGAAATGCTAGAATCACAATTGTCAACTTGTAAAAAACTTAGGGACAAAATGACCCTTTTGCCTTTTAAAATTGATTAATTATTATGTTATCTGCAAATTAATGACATTAAAAAAGGTAAGAATTGTCCCCTAATGTTTCCTAAATTTTTTTGAGTTAGTCTCTACCATTATCTATAGTATCATATTATATCTTAACATTTTCAAAATGGTACTGGTAACACCCTAAATTCTAACATAATTAAGTTTTTAGAAGTTTCTAGTATATGGGTCATCAATTTATCCTAATTGATGTAACAAATAGACAATTTAGACCTACCAAATGCTTATGTGATCTTAAAAATGATTTCTTTATATTGTCTAAATATGCGATTTTCACTTTAACGTTTTACATAAGATCCAAATAAATCCCTATCATTATCTTTGTAACCACTTTTGCACCCTATTCGGATGCAATTAGTACTATTTTGGTAATATTATGGTGTAAAGTGGTACAAAATATAATGGTAAGGTCTTACTTAGACCTTTTTTAAAACTTTGAAATGAAAATCATACCTTAGGCCAAAGTTAAATGCTTAAACATTATAGGTATAAAATGTAGTACAACTCTCCACTAACTATAAAAAATAGTTCCAATTTTAATAATAAACTAATATTTAGATAAGTAAGATATAGACTAAAAATATATAGAGGATATCTTATTGTATATAGAATGAAAAATAATATATTCGTTTATCGGTGGAAGATATTGGTCAACTAACGTATGTTGTTGATTGACCAAAGGTAGCAACCAATGCTTTCACAGATTCACTGGAACAAAAATATTTGAGGGATCAAATGATATTGGTCGAGCAGTGAGTGGCATTGGTCAACTATTAAGGGTGTTTGGTCAGTTTGTATATGTGATCAATCTCTCTCCAAACTTTTGAGAAAGAAAAAAAATCTTAAGGTCAGGAATATTGGTCGACCACTAGAAGATACTGGTCGATCAGTGTGACTAGTTGAGCAACCAGACATGTGACCAAATAAGGAACAAACTTTAATAAGTGAACCAACTTCATTATTTTGAGGATATTGGTTAACCAACTTGGAGTATTAATCGACTACCAAATCTTAGAATCTTAAATCAAAAATTTTAAAGGTCAAACTAAAATCAAATAACACAGTAAAAATACAAATAAACTTAATAATAATTAAAAAACTCATTTAACCAAGAGAATTTCCACCAATTATCCCCAAATATCTTCTAATTGAAAGGAATATATCCTTATTTGTAGGTTTAGTAAAAATGTTAGTCAATTGATGTTGTGTGTCCACAAATTCTAACTCAATGTCTCTATTATGCATATGATATCTAATGAAATGATATTTAATTTCTATGTGCTTAGTTTTAGAATGTTGAAAAGGATTCTTTGTGAGACAAATAATATTAGTATTATCACACTTGATCGATATCTTAGTAGTATCTAATCTATAATCTCTAAGTTGTTGTTTAAACGAAAGGATTTGAGCACATCAATTGATGGCTGCCATATATTCAATTTACCACTATTGATAAAGCAATTAAATTTTATTCCATACTAAACCAAAAAATTAATGCCTTTCCTAGGAATTGATAGTATCAGATGTGCTCTTTCTATCTAAAATACTTCTATCAATATCAATATTTGAATAACCAATTAAGTCAAAGAACATATTCTTAAGGACTAAAGTCCTAACGAAATGGTTCCATATAAGTATCTAAGGATATGCTTAATGACTAATAAATGTGATTCTTTAGGACTTGATTAAAATCTAGCACATTGGCAAACACTAAACATGATATCAGAACTACTTGTGGTTAGATAAAATAAGCTACCAATCATATTTCGATATAGCTTTACATCCACTAACTTACCCACTTCATCTTTGTTTAATATTGTTAGAATGCTCATAGGTGTCCTTAATGGGTTGGTTTGATTTATTCCAAAGTGTTTGAGTTATTTTTTTGGTGTACTTTGCTTGATTGATAAATATTTCTTCCTTCATTTTCTTGATTTGGAGTCTAAGAAAGAAGTAAGTTCTCCTATTATGGTCATCTCGAACTCCCTACTCATGCACTTAGAAAATTCTTTACACATACTCTCATCAATAACACTAAAAATAATATCATCAACATAAATTTGAACAATAAGGATATTATGCCTATGTGTTTTGATAAAAAGTGTAGTGTTAGAGAATCTATTTTCAAAAATAAATGAATTAACCTATCATACTAAACTCTAGGGGCTTATTTTAGACCATATAAAGCTTTGAAAATTTTGTAAACATGGTTAGATTCATCATAATTTTCAAACTGGGAGGTTAATCAATATAAACTCCTTGAATGGAAACATTTAAGAAAGAAATTTTAACAACCATTTAATGCAATCTAGGTACTAAAATCCACACTTTACTCCTCTTAAAATAATTCAACTCCTTATTCATATTGTGAACCTAACTTTCATCATTAAAGGCATCTTCTATTGTCTTAGGTTTAACTTAAGAGAAGAAATCTAGATAAGATCTAGTGATTACCCCTAATTGAACATCACTAAAATTTGATTTTTAGGATGTCTCTTTTTAAATTTCCCATCTTTTGGGAATTTATCATCCTTCTTATTTCCCTCACTTTGTTCAATAATGTGTTTATAAGTGATATATTGGGGATCAATATAATGTGTTTGTGAGTGGTATATTGGTGATCAATCTTGTTTCATTTAAGGGCTAATATCTCTAGTTATTTGGATATATCTATATCATTATCTTAGATCTGACTTGGAGATAAAGGGGTTAGATTGATCAAAGACAACATGTATTGATTCTTCAATAATAAGTTTCTTTCTATTAAATATCTTATACGCTTTTCTAATTAAGGAATAGCTAAGAAACATTCCCTTATCCACTTTAGAGTCAAACTTTCCTAAATTGTCTTTAGTGTTTAATACATAACATTTAAACTAGAAAATTTGAAGTTATTTATTTTTTGGTTTTTTCCTATGCTAAATTTCATATAGGGTTTTATGTAAAGTTGGTCATATGTAGACTCTATTTTAGATGCCATAAGTTGTGACGATTGCCTCCACTAAAAAATAATTAGGAAGATCATATTCATTGATCATAGTCTTTGCCATTTCTTGTAAGGTCCTATTTTCACTTTCAACAACTCCATTGTGTTAAGGAGTTCTTAGTAAAGAAAAAATAAGAAAGATATCGTTATCCTCGCAAAAGGTTTCAAACCTTTCATTTTCAAATTCCTTACCATGGTCACTCATAATAAAATCAATATAAAGTTCCTTTTCATTTTTGTAGCTTGTGAAAATTTTGGCAAACACACCAAAGCGGTCATCTTTGGTTGATAAAAATGAGACCCAAGTAAATCTACTACAATCATCAACTATGAAAAAAACATAAATTTTACCACCTAAACTAGCAATCTTAGTTGGTCTAGACAAATCCATAAGAAGCAATTTTAAAAGTCTAGTGAAAGTTATTGACTTTTTGCTTTTGAATGAGCTTTTAATTTGTTTTCCAATTTGACTAGCTCCATATTTTTCAAATTTAAACTTTGAAATCCCATTTACAATTTGTTTAGAGCTAGGTTGAAGATAAGGTCTATGCTTACTTGTCCAAGTCTCCTATTCCAAATCAATGCATCTTAATTAATAATCAACACTTCATATCTTGGTTAAAGAAATCATAAAGATCAATTGTATATATATGTTTCCTTCTCTTTTTCCCAAAAATTTAACGCTATTTTCAACTACTCTAGGTGCAATTCACGATCTCCCTTCAAAGCATATTTTGTAGCCTTTGTCACATAGTTAGCTCACACTTAAAAAGTTATACTTCAATCCATCAACTAAAAGTACATTATCAATAATAATGGGATCTTCCTTACTAACTTTGTTGAAGCCAATTATCTTACCATTTGCATTCTCTCCAAATATAATCAATCCTCCATCTTTGTCTCTAATATTTAAGAATTAGGATGCATTGTCGATCATATTCCTTAGGCACCCATTATCCATATGCCATTTATTCCTCTTTTTCTTAAAGATCATGCCATCACCTTTTTCTATAAAAAACATGTGTGATATATCTCCTTCTGAATGCTCACTTTAGGAGTCATTTATGTCACCATAAGTGAAGGTTTTAAGTTCCTTCTTTTTGCATTTGTCCCTCTTCTTTTTCTATCATTTCTTTTTATATTTTTCATTTTCTTTAAGAAGGGGACATCGAGACTTCATGTGTACGGGTTTCCCACATTCAAGGTAAATAATATTATTAAATTTATGTTTTGAATCTATCTTACCAACTTTCTAGTCCTTTCTTTTTAAGGAGTTCTTTTGCAAGAATTGCTTGAATTTTCTAGTGATTAAAGAAATATCTTCTTCATCACTTTCATCAGATGATGTTTCTTCCTCTTCACTAGATTCTTCTTTTGAGGCTTTGAATTCTAAATTATTTCTCTTTAGAAGCATCATTTCCTATTGCTTCTTTTGGAGCCTCATTTTGTATGTAAGAAGAGATCCAATAAGCTCCGTAATGATAGAGATTATAAACTTCCAAAATCTCCAAATCATAAAAATTGGGTATAACCCTAATTCACAATTATCCAAAATTGAGCCAATTAAACTAAGCATTCACCAAAATTGACTTCATAATCCACAAACTCATACCATTTTTCATGATTCTAAACCAAAAATTTAAGAAAAACTCAAAACTCAAAATTTTTCTCTTACCTCATTTCTCCTTCATTTTCAAAATTTCTTGGGTTCTAAAGGAAGCTTTCAAGCTTTTCCACCTTTTTCCTCATGAATCCATGCAAAAATCATGCTAGAAGCCCTAAAAATTTGAAATCCCTAAGCTTCTCCCTTTCTTCTCTCTTCTTTTCTTCTCCACGGCAACACTCTTCCTTTTCTCCCTTATTTGTTCTTTCATTTTCGTCTTTTTTTCATAAAAGGGTCGTGCTTCTCTCCTCTTAAACGACCTCCAAGTTGCCATGTCATTAAATTAGGGTATAAAGACTTAATTGCCCCGCCAGAATGCCTTGTAACTTAAGTTCTGAAGTAGACTTCCAAAATTGCCCCTGCACTTTACTTTATTTCATGCTTACTTTCGGATATTTTTCTCACTATCAATTTGAAATAATTTGTCAAAACTTCCTTATAGAGAAATGTTTCTTAATGTCTTAATTTCATAACGACACCTAAATCATTTAATTTAGAGCTCTATATCAAAAGTTATACTCCAAACAGTTTGGACATGTCTTATGCTAAATCATTTTCCAGTACGTTATTTCCATCCAAAAATTCACAACCTTAAAGACTAAATTGAAACTCTAGTCCTTTATAACAATTGTATCTCTATTTCTCTAGTTTAATTCAAATTAAGAATCACCTCATTTGGATTACTAGAGCAAAAGTTATGTCCAAAATACCTTCAGATCTTACTAATCTAAGACTGAACACTAATCTGAACTTCAAGCCAGAAATTGACAATCTTAGGAGCTAAATTAAAATTTAATTTCTTAATATAATTCATATCCCCATGACTCAATTTTATTTTGCCTCAATAATCACTTCAATCGGATCTCTACAGATCCTGAATTTCGTAAAAGACTGAACCATGTTCTGAAAATTATCTAACTCACTTAGATTAAATTAATCACCCTTAATTTAATCTCATAAAAATACAAATATCCCCTGAGAATGTAGATAATTGTCTTAGGAATCCAACGCTTCAAAAATCATGTCAACTGGATGTCGGACGGAGAAATTATAAGCAAAAGATTGAAAAATGGTCGGATTAGGAACGAAATAACAAAAACAGGAGTCAAAATGGTATGCAAATAACCGAAATTTTCAAAATTCATAACTCTTGATCCCAAACTCTAAATTTTACAAATTTGATATCAAAAGATAGCTCAAAGGAAGATCTACAATTTCTGTGAAGGATAGAAAAATCAATTTGTCCTCTAAAGGAGTCAAAAATCCACTCAAAGTTTCCGTCCTACTCATCTATTCCTAAACAACTTTCAAATTTTAGTCGATCATAACTCCTAGCCCCGATATCGAAAAATTGCATACTTTATGGCAATAAAAAAACTGGGAATATAAGCTATAACTTTTATGTAGATCATTTACTCTAATTCAGATCACATCAATCTGGCAATTTGCCTCAAAGCACAGCATACACAATCCTACGCTGAAAAGCATTTTCAAAGACAAAACAAAATACACTTAACTTTGAACGATCATAACTTTCACTCCCGATATTGAAAAATATCAAACTTTATGGCGACAAAAAGCTCTCAACAGAAGCTACAAATTCCATGAAGATCATTTTCTCAAATTTTGCCTAAATTAAAAAGTCAACTCTTAAGTCAAACTTTCTATCATTATTCATCCCCAAAAGTGAAACTTTCTAAATTCTTCAAATTCTCACACTTTTTCTATTTAATTCTTGCTTTTCAACTTCATTTCAATAAACTCATCCACTTGAACTTTCATAGCCCATCCAAATCTATTCAAAACCCAAAGCTATCAAAATTAATCAATTCTTTTAAGTACAAAAACATCTATACCATATCATATACACAAAAATACTCATTTCTGTTCACTTTTTATTTCTAAATGTCACTTAAAAATAGGGGTCCAACATTTCTCCCCCTCTTAAAAGAATTTCATCCTCGAAATTCCTACTAAGACATCGTCAAATAACACAATTTCTTAACTAATTTCTTTCCAAAAGATCATAATCAATCACTTTTCTTATCTAATTTCCTCATCATACATATTCTCAATCTCTTCACAATTTCTCAATTCTTGAATCACATACCACCCATATCATATCAATACATATATTCCTATCATCAAACTCATCTTTCAAATATTCCTCTTTCCACCCCACAAATCCATCTACCAAATCCAATCATCCTAATTCATCCTGAATTTCAAATCTCAATTTCATGAACACTTTTCTAAAATCACTCAAAATTCTTATCATCTTCATCAAACAATCTGATTGATATGAACTTTATCTTTATCACATTCTCACAAATTCAATCTTATTCCTTTTCAAACTTTTTTTAGTCACTCATACCAATCACTCATACACATACACCCAAGTAAGATCCTATTACTGGGCTCTGATACCAAAAATGTTGGGACCTGATCCAGAGACCGGATCCCAATCGAAAAGCGGAAACAAAAGCGAAAATGAAAGCCAGAAACGAATGCTAAATAGGTACTAATCGAATCGGAAGGCGAAATACAATCGAAAACGAAAGTAGCGAAACTGAATCGAGACAAAGCAATTTGGCTCGGAATCGAATGCTAAAGGCATATTGGAAACGAATCGAATTCTTAATGGAATCGAAAGCAAATCGAATCAAAACAGCAAACGGTTCAATCGAACGAAAACCAAATTCTGACATCCATGAACAAATAGCGTAGAAATAACTATCGCGTTGGAAACCTAGACCAAAAAAAAATCCAAAATCGGTCTAATTTTTTTCTTTCTTTTTTTCTTATTCATTTTATTCCATCACATACAAAATAAAACAATTTTTCCCATCTTTGGAAAATCATCCTCCAAAACTTATACAATCATACAAATCCCATAATCCACCTTTCAAACATCTTAATCTTATTTTTATTCTTTATTCAACTTATTATTTAACAAAAATCGGGCAGCATAACGGCTGCATTCTAACTATCCCCAACCTGCAAAGTGTTTAAAATACACTTATATATTTCTCAACAATAACCAGTATCATCGGACTCCCCGTCCGGAAACTCAGCATAAGCAAACACAACCCTATATCTAAAACACTTCAATAGGTCGCATTCCACAATCAGAAACATACCTCAATTTTATATTCAATCCAAACACAATCATACACAATTCCATAACTCAATACACAAAATTATATCTCAAAACCATACACAAATTTTATACTTCCTCATAATTCATACATATTAATATTAATGGCCTTCCACGCCATATACAAATACAATACCAAAAATCCCAAATACATTAAACGCAGGACAAATAATATCGAACCAAAGCCTCGACTTTCTTTCATCCGATCTTCTGCTCGAATACCAGGAGATTGGGATGAAGGGGGCGGGGGGTGAGCTTGATAGCTCATGAATAATATATTTATAAATCAAATAATAAGCAAAATCATTTTCTAAGTTTTTACCAATTTATAAAAATCTCACAGTAGAAATTTTTTCGAAAGCTTATTTCTCAAACTTTTGAACCTTTCAAATCATTTATAATAAATTTTCAAAATATTTTTACTGCTTGCAAAACTCATTTTCAAATTTGTCAAAAATTTCTCAAAACTTATCCAAGTCATAAACAATTTCAAAAACATGAATGCATCACAAATATAAACAAAAGCAAAATCACATAACACAGCAAACGGTTTGGGTCAGTCCAAAACGGAACGTACTGCACATTCACGTATAGCGGTCCTGTGCAGCCATGAATGGAACGTACTACACTTTCCCCCATAGCGGTCCAGTGTAGCCGTAACTTATGGGAGTCCGAAATCGAAGCTCCATGCCACTAGCGGGCAGGCGGGAGAAGCCATTTAAAAACGAGACCAGTGCACTGGCTCAAACTTATGGGACCTAACCAAACTCACATATCACATATCACCCTTGAAAAATTCATATTGCCCGAAGGCACATTTCGAAAGCTTTATTTTTCGTATCTTGACATATCATATGCAAACATAATGGCATTTACAATTTCAACCTAAAACTTCGCATACCATTAAATTCAAAGAATGCAAGCACTTTAACATATTTCCGAATCATTCAAATACAATGAATTCAAACAATTTTGAAAGGATAATCCTCAAAAATGAACTTAAATGAACCTTCGAACAGGTCTTGAAAAATTCACCTTAATTTCCCTTCTGAAATATAAAAGGCTTAGTGCCCAGTCAGAAATCCTATTCTTAAACTAAAATGAAATTTCATAACTCTTCACACAAATCAAGAATCACCTCATTTGGATTACTAGAGCAAAAGTTATGGCTAAAATACGTTCAGATTTCTCTAATCCAAGACTACATATGAATCCGAACTTCAAGTCAGAAATTGAAAGTCTTAGGTGCTAAATTGAAATTTCATTTCTTCATATGATTTGTAGCCCCATGACTCAATTTTATTTGCCTCAAGAATAACTTCAATCGGATCTCCACAGATCCCGAATTTCGCAAAAGACTGAACCATGTTTAGAAAATTATTTAACTCACTTTGATTAAATTAATCTTCCTTAATTTAATCTCATAAAAATACAAATATCCCTTAAGAATGTAGATAATTGTCTTAGGAATCCAACGCTTCAAAAACCAAGTCAATCGGATGTCAAACAAAAAAGTTATAAACGAAGGCGAGGCCCTCACTGGGCGAGGGTGTCTGCAAGGCGAAATTTAAAGATTAGGTGTGGGCACGCCTAAGACATTCAGACTAGGAGTGGGCACGCCTAAGGTTGGAATCTGGAGCTGCAGAAAATTCTAGAATTTTCAAATCATATATTTTGCTCTCGAACTCCAAAATTAACAAATTTGGTATCAAAAGATAGCTCAAAGGAAGCTCTACAACTTCCATGAAGTACAGAAAAATCAAATTGTCCTTTAATGGAGTCAAAATCCAGTTAAAGTTTCTGTCCTAATCATCTCTTCGTAAACAACTTTCAAATTTCCGTCGATCATAACTCTTAGCCTCGATATCGAAAAATTGCATGCTTTATGGCGATGAAAAGCTGGGAATATAAACTACAACTTTCATGTAGACTATTTACTCCAATTCAGACCACATCAATCCGGAGATTTGCCTCAAAGCACAGTATGTATAATTTCCACAAGAACATTTTCAAAGTCAACGCAAAATAACCTTAACTTTGACTGACTATAACTTTTACTCCCGATATCAAAAAATACCAAACTTTATGGCAACAGAAAACTCTCAACATAAGCTATAAGTTTCATGTAGATCATTTTCTCAAATTATGCCTAAATCAAAAAGTCAACTCTCTATGGCCAAAAAGTCAAACTTTTTTTTAATTTTTTTTCATATTCTCACTTTTTCTCTTTCTTTCTTGATTTTCAACTAAATTTTCAATCCACTCATTCACTTAAACTTTCATAACCTATACA
>JANTPM010003147.1:0-10547 GCA_025434745.1 Erythroxylum divaricatum
AAGTTGGATGCCGCGGTATAACCCGCAAACACTCGCCGCAGTATAACCTGCAAACACCTACGGGTGGGGGGTGGGGTTCAACAACTAATATCATTAGTAAGCTTTTTACTACATTTTGCTTCATTTTCTTGTCTCAAATACTCTCATTTCTTCATCGTATTAGTAGCTGAATAGTGAGGGATCGACTCTTTGGGAGAACAATAGATGGTGACAACAGCCGCTTACCATCTCTTATGGGATTTGCTAATAGTAACAGGGACGTGATTTCTCGTTCTTCATCTTGTGTTCTACTCAATGTTAATCAACACAACGAGCATTTCAGTATTCATCAAGCACCTCTCACCGAACTTGTCAAGGAGAAAAGTCACATTAAACTTGGAGAACTTGGGGGTGTTGCTAACGTAGCTTCTGCTGTTCAAACAGACCTACAAGGTGGCATCAGTGGCAGTGATGAAAACAAGTCTTGTAACACTTATTTATAACCAATTTCAGTCTCAAATCAGAATTTCAATAAACACTTGGACCCATTTAAAAAAAATACTTGTAGTCACAATAACATTACCTTTTAAGATCATTTTTATACACATTGAATAACACTTAAGACTACATTTTTCAATACAACATAACGAAATACATATACAGGCGCACACTGATCCCAACGTAGAACTCTTACTCGAAGCCTCTCTGGAGTCCTTTACTAAACCTTAAAAACCATGTTGCAATTTTTTATGATTTTGTGAACTCAGTTGAGTAACCATCCTCGATGGTTCACTAATTTAACAAAACTCAATCATTATATAATCACACAGTTCATATTGTCAAATAGTTCATATCAATTTATAATTACATTTCAGCTTTGCAAATCATTCAATAAATTCCAATCATATATGAATGCTATATGTATGAGACTCACATTCGTTTTTATTATCGTGACCAAGTTCCTATCATAGACATATACAGGTACTGACCCATTGGGCTCAGTCAGAACAGAATCACGAAGCATAACTCTACATGCAGAAGCAGTAATCACAGAGCAAAGCTCTACGTGTAAGCACTTTTATACTGGCTACTCAGGTTACAACGCCTTTATATTACATGCATTGAAATGATATGCATGCCACAATTTAGTCATCAATTCAATCACTTGCACTTGCACGTATTATCACAATATAACAATCTTAGTATTAATAGTCATTGGACTAGGTTCGGCATTCAACTTTTCAATTGAGAATCATAATATATAATTAAGCAGTCTCATTTACATACGAGTAGCACTTCTAATATTGTTTACATGCATCAAACGCCTCGGACATATATTCCATCTTAGGTTACTCACAGTTGCTTCCTTAAGCCTATTGCTTTGATGTTTTGGCAATATCTGAAAGCGGTCACTTTAGTTGCCCGTCTATACACAATAAAAATAATTTCATATTACTAGAGCGCTTATGTACCATAATAAACACATGTATCAATGTTTCATATCTCATGCATGTTCAATGACAAATTCTTAGGTATATTTCTGTCATACATTGATGTACATATCATTTGTATTCCAATTATATCAAAATTCAATCACTGATTCCCATTTCTACTGTTTCCTAAAACATTCCATTCTGGTTAACTATATATGATCAATAAGATCTAGAAAATCAAGGATTTAAATAACACTTTCTTTCAAAAAATTATTCCTTTGTGTCTTAAGTTTTTAATGACATCAAGATCATTTAATTTGATTCAATGTACTGAAAGTTATACTCTAAATAAGTCAATCTGTTCCTAAACTATAACAGAATTCATAACCCAACTTCAGAATAGATTTTAGAATTCTTAAAATCAGAATTAAAATTTGCCTCTTCCGAAAAATTGTAGCTTTATGTCCCTAGGTTCATTTGAATCAAGAATAACCTTATTTAGAACTCTACAGATCAAGATATAATCAAAATACCAAAGTATGTTCAGTAAAATATTCTAATTCATACTATTTCAACAGATTCTCTTACTTTCATTCAATCAATCTTTTTCAACTCAATTCAAAAGGCTACAACTTTTTATGGAGAGGTATAAAATTGTTCCTTTATGTCTTAAATTTCTAATGACACCAATTTTGTGCAATTTGGTTCAGTATTTTGAAAGTTATCCCCAAAATACTACATATTACTCACAAATAGTGATAGAATCTAGAAACTCGTCTTCCAGCCAAATTTTGATACTTTTAATGATATAAATCAAATTCAGATCCCTCACAAAAGTTGTAGGTTTATGTTTCTAGGTTAATTTGAATTTAAATTCACACAATTTGGATACCTACAAGGAAAGATATGGCTAAAATACCGAAACCTGTCCAGTGTAACTACTCTTTCCAACCAGTTTCCAGCATATATCTAACCTCAATTCTTTCTTTATTCAGTACATGTTTGATTCATTTCAAACATCAAACAATACATGCAATAATAGGATACCAAGTCCATAATTCCCTTACCATACTAAGCTTTAAATTAAACTCCAAGAATCTAGCTAATCCAAGCTTCTAAACATCCAGCACATACCTAAGTTTCATGTGCAACTTTCAGCCTTAACAGAAAAATAGTACATAAAATTAATATAACCTTTTTCTAGATTTAGGAGCTTACCAAACATTCAAGTAATGACAATCCAATTGTTCAGAAAAAAATCCAAAAGTTCGAGAGACTAAGCACGTTTCGGTGGAGAGAAGTAAAGAAGGTGAAAAATAAACCTCTCCACTGTACCTTGCTTCATCACCAGCTAGGTGTCACTAGCTTAACATGCCACATAACACCAAGGCATGAAGCACATTTGCCCACCATTTATGCTGCCACATGTCTCCAAAATGTCATGCCATTAGTCACATAATGAATGATGTCACTTGTCCTCATATGATGCTGCCAAATGTAACACATTGAATGGTGCCAAATGTAAAAAATTCGTAGGCTTAATCATACTAATTTTTATGTACCATCTTAACTTATCACTTGATAATTTTCCTAGTCCAAAAATATTCCAATTTTATAAATTCCTAAAATTCACTAAAAATTTCGAAATAACAATAACAGTCTCTAAATAAATTTTTATTACTAATAACTCAAAATTCACATTTTAAATCACATTATTCAGTCAATTATACCTGAAAACTGTCAATGAATTCATGAACAATTATTTTAAATATGTCAACAATAAATATTCACATATGTGTGAATATACAATGATGCATCAGCAAATAGTGCACTTCTAATTTCTCACAGTATGCTCCGTTCACATTCCTGGGGTCTAGCCCCGAATATAGGATGTTACATGTCTGGTCGGTAGGAAGCATAATGTTTAAACGGGTATAATAAGCCTCCAACTAAGAGATTCTTCAAGTTTGTTGTGGAGGCTTTTAAAGATTTGTCGATTGCCCTTCTGTTAGTCAGTGCGGCATTTTCTCTTGGATTAGGAATTAATGAGCATGGCTTAGAGGAAGGATGGTATGATGGTCGAAGTATATTTCTTGGCGTATTTCTTGTCATTTCCGTTTTTTTTAAATCTCAAATCGGTTGGAGAGGAGAATGAAGTACGTCTTATAAGAGTACAGATACCTCTTCCCCATAGACACGTTTTCTAGGATTCGAGAAGAACAAAATAGTGAGAGTCTTGGCCCAATGGGCAACCTAAAGTGGACAATATCTGTGGATTGGTGATCTGGGCTGTTACAAATGATATCAGGGTCAGTTTCTAACCCGTTGTGCCAGCGAGAACGCTAGGCCCTAAGGAGGGTGGATTGTGATATCGATAAAGAAGGTATCCTCAAAATGAATGGGAGACTGTGTTTTAGATATATAAAACTTGAAAGAGGAGATTCTAGAGGACACGCACTATGCTGCATACAATATGCATCCAGGTTCCACCAAAATGTACCATAATATTATAGATATGTATTGGTGGAACGGTATGAAGAAAAATGTGGCTAAATATGTTTCTAAATACTTAACGTGTCAACAAGTAAAAGCTGAGCATCAAAAAGCCCTCATGTAAGCTACAACCATTGCCAATTCCTGAATAGAAATGAGAGAAGATTGCAATGGATTTTGTAGTTGGCCTACCTTATATAAGACCTCAATGTGATTCAATATGGGTGATCGTAGATAGACTGACAAAATCAACACATTTTCTACCTGTGAAGACTACTTATTCGATGTCCAAGCTCGCTCAAGTTTATATTGATCTAATAGTGTTTCTCCATGGAGTATTTGTATCGATAATTTTAGACCGAAGATCGCAGCTCACATCTCAGTTTTGGAAAAAAAAAATATAAGAGGCATTGGGCACTAGTTTGGATTTTAGTACATCATTCTATCTTCAAACTAATGGACAGTCTGAAAGGACAATTTAGACTTTAAAGGATATGTTAAGGATGTGTGTGATAGATTTTGATAGTTGTTGGGATTAACATTTGTCTTTGATTGATTTCGCTTACAATAATAGCTACCACAGTAGTATTGGGATAACACCATACTAGACATTGTATGGACGAAAATGTAGGTCATCGATGTGTTGGGAGGAGGTAGGCAAGATGCAATTGGAGGGTCTAGAATTAATCAAGATCACATAAGAGAAGATCCCATTGATTAAGCAGAGGCTAGAGATGGTTGTCAGTAGACAGAAAAGTTACGTTGATCCGAAGAGTAAGGAAGTGGAGTTTCAAGTCAGAGATTTTGCAGTCCTTAAAATATCTCCAAAGAAGGGTGTGATGAGGTTTGGAAAGAGAGGAAAATTGTTTTCAAGGTTTATTGGGTCTTATGAGGTAACTAAGAGGGTTGGAAATGTGGCATATCAATTGACAATAGCTTCGGATATGGCCCAAGTCCATCTAGTATTCCATATTTCTATGTTTCGTAAGTACATTCCCGACCATTCCCATGTACTCCAACCACAGAGCGTGAAAGTGAGCAATAATTTAACCTATGAAAAAGAGACAATGGCTATCGTGGATTCGCAGGGACGACAGCTTTGATCAAAACAAACTCTCATGGTTAAGATGATGTGGAGAAATGGTCGCTTTGAAGAAGCTACTTGGGAGACAGAGCGAGAGATGAGAGAATTGTATTAATACTTATTTTCTTAATAAACCTTATTATAAAATTCGAGAATGAATTTTTTCTAATGGGGAGAAAATGTAACATCCCGAGTGCTATATATATAAAAGACTTCTTCTTTTTTCTTAATTTTCTCATAATTTCATTTTAACCTTCCCAACAGTTACTATTCACGAATTCTCTCTCTCTAACCATTCTTCACCATCAGTGACTCAAACCAGTTAGTGTTATATACCAATTTCTTCCTCTCGACAAGCCCGCCACAATTATACCTATTTTAGCCACCATCATCGCTGGAATCGTCATAAAAATTGAGGAGAAAAACTGACAAAAAATGCCAATCGTTTATCCGTCGCTTCTGGTGGTTGTTACTGGTCACCACTATGACCACTCAACTCAACTCGTCTCGACGTCAAGAACAAAAGCCCTATGGTCTTGTCGCTAGTCGCTGCCAAGATTGCTGTCGATTGAAGAAAAAAGATGTTAGGGTTTCAGCTCATTTTTCTTCAATTCGTTTAAATATATTGAGAATCTGAGTGTGTTTCTTTGGAGAAAGTTGTTCTACTCATCAAGAGCTTTCATTTGGTATAAAAATCGTTGAATTTTAAGACTAAAACTTTTTCGATGATCGAAGGAAATATTCTGGTGAGCAGAAGAATATTCCAGTCGTCAGAGGTACTATTCTGGCGATTATTTAGGTTACTTTTGTGAATTTTTTTTAAAAATTCTAAAATTATACTGATCATTTTTCTCTAAAGAATCATAGTGAGATTTATAATGGTTTGCGAATTACAAATCACGAAATGTTTAAATGAGAATAGGAGAATTTTCCAAATTTCATAAATGGACTGCTTAGGCAATTCAGAAGATATCTAAATTGTTATTTGAGTCCAATAACTCGTAATTAGCACTGATTGAGAAATTTTTTCAATTTACTAAGTATAACAGGAGCAAAACCTATTGAAAAGTTCGAACGGACGACTTCGATTACCAGGTAAGTTCATACCGACTTACTGTTATCGTAGTTGTACCAAAAAATGAATATTGTTTAATGCTGATATAGATAACAACATGTAGTAATACATAACCACACACACACATATATATACTATCAATCGATACTTATATATTTATATGGCGAATGCGTATATACAGTAATGTGTATCTACTTTAATATAAGCCTTTATATTGAATTAACTAAGTGGATGCGATGGGTTGGGTATTGCATACGTGCATTAGTCAGTGCATAATTGAATGTTTAATTGATAAATTGTATCCTTAATAATTTGATATGTATTGCCATGTTCGATTGTGGGGAAGAAAAGATCTGTAGGACATGTCACCTGATAGGTATACATCATGACCAGATGCGCACTGATTATGATTATAAGAGTTATTTTGTTTATGATATTGAGATATATTATGGGCCAATTTTGGTTGACGTTTGACTCATTGCAGCTCCTTTGGATTAAGAGAGCCTTACGACTACATGAGTATAGGAGCATGACTGGGCTGTTGGTGATGCATAGCTTCTCGCAGCCATTCAAGGTGTAAAGTTTTGAGGGCTTACCCTTAAAGATTAAGGTCCTATATATAGATATTCTCCCCCACAATATATTTGTGTTGTTGATATGGATGTATAGCATGAAGTGTATGTATTTTGATGTTCATGCATGATTGTGCGCATAGCATTGGGTATCGTAGGACGTTCTGAGCTTATTCAGCAAGGTCTGACTCCCCTCAATTTTGTTTCAGATCAGCTGCCACCAGATTCGTTACAATGACTCCCGTGACGTGTCTATTGCAGCTTACCTACATTTGTGTATGTTATTTCTTTATTTTTATTTATCTTATATTGTCGCATCCATCGTAGCATGATTTCTTGAGTTGTAACACTTCTTTCTGACGCACACTATTGTTATTGTAACATACGAACTTGTTGTGTTCTTGAGGTTTGAATTTATTTTATCGGTAGTAGTAGGCTTACGTGTGATCTAGGACTTCGAAACCTCGGTCCCACATGTTGGTCACACGCTCATTTGGGGTCGTGACAAAGTTGGTATCGCAACTTCTTAGTCTAAGCTCTCCTCTCTATTACGACATGCGTTAAATTACCTGAGGATTTCTTTCTTAAAGTATCTGCCATGACATTTGCCTTCCCTGGATTATACTGGATTCTACTGTTGTAATCTTTTAGAAATTTCATCCACCTTCTTTGCCTCAGATTTAAATCTTTCTGTTGAAATATATACTTTAGATTCTTGTGATCCATAAAAATCTCACATGCCTCACCATATAGGTAATGTTGCCAAAGTTGATCAGATATGTGTGATGCCAAGATCTTCTGCTTTTGATAAACTTCTTATGGTTCAGTGCCTGGAACAGAAAGGACATGTTGTGGCAGTCACTGGAGATGGCACAAATGATGCACCAGCATTGAAAGAAGCCGACATAGGATTATCAATGGGGATTCAAGGCACTGAAGTGGCAAAGGAAAGCTCAGATATCATCATTTTGGATGATAATTTTGCTTCAGTCGCCACAGTACTGAGGTGGGGCAGGTGTGTCTACAACAACATACAAAAGTTCATCCAGTTCCAGCTGACTGTAAATGTTGCTGCTCTGGTGATCAACTTCGTAGCAGCAGTTTCAGCAGGAGAAGTCCCTTTAACAGCCGTCCAGTTGTTGTGGGTGAACCTGATCATGGATACTTTAGGTGCTTTGGCCCTGGCTACCGAACAGCCCACTAATGATCTAATGGAAAAACCACCTGTTGGACGAACTGAGCCACTCATCACAAACATCATGTGGAGAAACCTATTAGCTCAAGCTTTGTATCAGATAAGTGTACTCCTGACACTGCAATTCGGAGGTGAATCCATCTTTGGTGTTACCAAGGCAGTCAACCACACATTGATCTTCAACACATTTGTCCTCTGCCAAGTGTTCAACGAATTCAACGCAAGAAAGCTTGAGAAGAAGAACGTCTTCAGGGGCCTACATAACAATAGGTTGTTCGTGGGAATTGTTGGGACGACAATTTTGCTTCAGGTAGTTATGGTGGAATTTCTGAAGAAGTTTGCGGATACAGAGAGGTTAAATTGGTGGCAATGGGGGTTATGCGTTGGAATTGGAGCTCTCTCTTGGCCTATCGGTTGGGTTGTCAAGTGCATGCCAGTTCCAGAGAAGCCAATCTTCAGTTACCTCAAGTGGTAGAAGTGGAATATCAGAAGCTTTTTTTAGCTTCCCAAGACGAAAGAAAGCTATTCTTTTTACATTGTATCTATATCTTGTATTTTGATATGACTGTTATGGTTATTTGATAATGTAATAGAAAAATAGCTATAAATTTTAGGCATATTCGTATGATAAGTCTGTCGTATTCTTGAAGAACATACAATCCAATATTAATTCTGTTAACTGAAAACAGAAATTGAAAAGATAAAACTCGGATAAGTTAGGGATGAACCTGATGCGAAGCTCAAGTGTGAGGAGCATTGGGAGGAGGACGAGCCTAGCGGCTCAAATTGCACAAAAGAAAAAAGAAAGAAACATTTCAAATAGTTACAGAGCATTAACTCCTTCACAGTTCAATTACTCCGTTTCTGCGTCTCTCCAGCATTGCAAGACAATGGAACTAAGCCCACGTCTTCTTTTATTGCTTCACTTATCACCTTACAGACGACGCCATTATTCTATGCGTTCAAAAAGCATGGGTTCGCCCTTCTCCTCTCCTCATTTTTTGCCCTTGTCTTCACAGATTTTGTGTTCTAGTCCAATTTCGCTTTCTCTGCATCTTCTTTGACGAAAGCCTGCTTTTTTGTGAAGGTTTGTTTTGTTTGTTCGCAATATGAAGGTTTCTGCGCTCTGGATTTTGTGCTTGGTGGTTGGGACTGCCTTAGTTATGTTGCCCTGCTTCTCATGCTGTTCTACAGCAACTTTGTCAATTCCTGGTAATTCTTACTTGCAAATCTCATCACTTTTTGTAACACAATGTTGAAGTATACACTTCACCATTGAAAGGCGTCTTAAGCTTTCAATACCATGAGAATTATACTGCATGCAGATGTTGATCTTTTATCTAACAGCAAGTGATTTTTCTATGACACGCCAGGTTTGAGCTTCGGTAGTAGTACAAAAATGTTAGAAACAAACAGGAAGCTTAAGTTATATCCCTCATAATCATCTGTCCCGAACAACAAGAGTACGAAATTCATATTTTTACACAGTTACTGCCCTTTAAAACTCTTAGCAGAAGGTCTATAATCCAGTTCCTGAAAGCAAAAGCAACCATAACGTGAATCTGGAAGATTACCATCCTATAGATCCAGTTCCAAGCTCGAAGGCTTCTATTAAACCAGGTCCGATTCAACATGGCGTTCCACTGATGCCATACATTCCTAAGCCATCTCCACCTGCTCCTAGTCATCCCAGGAATGGTGGAATGGCTTAACTAACACTTTTTCTGTTGTCCCGAGTAGATTATGTAGTGGTTGATAGAATTGAACAATGATTTATCTTATTCGGTACTTTGACTTGTGTTTGTGTGTGTGCCTGCATACTATTCTATAATTGTTACCATAAAATGAGAATCTTATCTGATAGAAAGTTTGCTACTTTTTATTCTCTGCATCATTGTCATGCTTCAAGCAGATAGTAATTAAGTTTGGCAATGGGCTTGAATTTGCATGAAACTTGAAAGAAAACTTAAGCTTAATTTTGAAATAAATTTCTGTTAAATCAAAATTTATCAGATGAAATTAAGTTAAATTGAGGTTCGATTGGATGATAGTCTTTTTCCCAAGTCAAGTTGTAGTTGGCAGTTGCTTAGATAACCGACCAAGTTAATGTAACTAACTCCACAGAAAACTTTGTTTTTAGCATTGCATGAAATCAGCAAAGATGATGGAATCAGAAGAATTATTTCAGGTATCACCAAGGGAGGATCAGAGAGAACAATGCTACTTTTGTTGGAGACACAAACTTGTCATCAAGCTGTTAGAGACAGGATGGAGGCAACAAGCAGAAAAAAGGCCTTGCCACTTCATCAAATTGTTGTCTAATTCAGAAGCTCTATCCCAGATGGCATCTTGACATTAGAATCCAACCTCCACTGTTGGTTCTTAAACACTCAGAAGCATTCCACGGTTCTTCTCAAAATAGAGCAATTGTTGGTGTTCTCATTCTTGGGTGCAAGTGGGAAGGAATAAGATGGATGAAAGCGGTGTTTGGAAAGGAGGTGTCGGTCACGCAGCGGCAACAAACCAAAACCAATAAACCTTTCTCCGTGTGAACAACCACAACCAATCCAAAAGAAAAACAGCAGCCAATAAACTCACCAATATACAAAATTCAAGCAGCAAGAGATAAATAACACAGACAATTTTTTACGTGGAAAACCTCCCTCAATGTGAGAAAGGAAAAACCACGGGACCTAGTCCAGTAAAGAAAAACTCC
>JANTPM010003754.1:0-10506 GCA_025434745.1 Erythroxylum divaricatum
GAAATGATAGTTTGGTAGTGCACCCTCGTCGTAGGTTGTGCATCGGTACGACCTACGGGCGACCCGGTGTATACTCTGCGGTGAGGGGGCGCTACATGTGTATTGGAATGACCTACGGGCGTCCTGGTACATATCCTAGGTAAGGGGGTGCTACATTTTTAGTTGAGTCATATAAGGATAAAATAGTATACATTGATACTTTTGTTAAATCGAAAACATAAGCATGCTATATTTAAATAAAACGGTAGATTTCAAAACTATTTAGAAATCAAAATTTTAGCGGAAGCCATATAACCAAATCAACATGTCAAGCCATATATGATATGATATAAGGAAAATAATTTACATAAAACCAAGATAGAAATTATACCGACTCCCTCGCTACAACTTTAACTCCTCGCTGTGTTATCCTATCCCCGGCAATGTATCCACTCCAACGTAATGTATACTCTTCTCATTATTGTATCCTCAAGCAATCTGATCTACCACTTGTTCTCCTTGGACAACTTAGTTAACAAGGTCCTTTGGTAGGAAAGAAGAAGAAAATTTGAAGAGATTTTGCCTTAGAAGAAAGAAGTCAAAGATGAGACACCTCTCATGTAAGATAGGAGAGAGAGAGAGATAAAAATTCAACAACACCTTGTATTCCTTCTCTCAATTTCGGTTAAGCCTCAAAGAAAGAACTGAAGTGCATCCAATGCATCACATCCTTCCTTAATCAATCATAAAAAAGCTAATAAATGAGACTCTTCTCATTTGTTTTAAGATGGTTATATTAAAAGATCAATAACCTAAATGATGAATCTCATTTTCGGTTTTATGTGATGAAAGAAGGAAGATGGTTCATCAAATGAACCTCTTTCTTCCTTAATCCAATGAATGTTAAATGGTTACTTGCTATCATTAAAAGATAACCATTATATCATTTAAAGATAAGATCACTACTCCCTTTAACGATGATAAAGCATGTTAAAAACCATCTTAAATATAGCAAACTAATGTTAAATGTGCAGCTACATATTTAGCCGATTAAAACTGAAAATCCACCTCCTAATATCTTTAATAACTTTGTTTTAATTTAATTAATCTAATTAAACCAAATTCTAGCATGTTTCTATATGTTCATATAGGCTTCTAATTAACAATTAATTAAAGTAAGCCCAACATTCAATCATAGACTTTAAAAACTCTATTTGTTTTTCTTATTTTCTTGATAATCTTCCTAGAAGCTAAATGAGGAATCTAATTGAACTTATATAATTCAAGCTCCAATAAGCCCGGAATTAATTTAATCTCATCAGAATTAATTCCAACTCATTAACTAAATGTCATTTCAATAAAGATAATTAATTGAACTCTTGAATTATTAAATATTGTGAAAAAATATGTTTCAAATATGATGGCCAATTGCAAACTTTAATATGAACCATATTATAGCCAACCATCCGCACAATAAAAGGTAAAATTAATGTTTCGCCCTTATGTTAGTTTTTCCTTCTAGATATCTCGTTTTACTCTATTTGGTGATTAACACACACGATCTCATCTTGGTGTTAAGACTTGATGGATAGCTAGTCCATCAAACTACTAGTGACAGTTTAATTACCAATCTCCGTAAAACATTTAGAAGTGATGATATCACAATAAACTCTTTATTTGAGTAGATGTTGCTTGATACATGTTTCAATTAATAATTTCAACATGCAAACACTAGATTGTTACTTTGTAAAAATCTATTTTAATCATATCAAAAATTATAATGAAACACATATAAGTTCACCACTCATCAAGATTGTGGTCCATAATAAATGAATGCTTAAGTGTATGTTTTAAGATTAAAGTAACGACCTACTTTATTCTTTAAAACATGCATGATTCTAGATTCATTTAATAGTGCCATTATCGATAGTCAACTACTATCATAATATGAAACTCATCATTCCCTTAAAGTAAATTCATTTACTTGCACGAAGATAAATTGCAACACTACATTCTAAACCATAATCAAGCGATCAATTCGATTATTCAACTGTGAATCAATTATTTTAGATTCTAATAATATACATGTTTCCCATACATCTTTATATATATGTATATTACTTACAAAAGAATCTCGGTACCTTATAACCAGATATATAATGCTCAAAAAAATAAAACCAAACTCTTTCATTTTATAAATAATAAATATTTTCATTACAAAAGTAACTAGAAGAAAATTAAGTTATAAATAAATACACTTGCTTTCTAGGGATCTATATTTACATAACTCCAACAATCTCTCACTTGTCCTAAAGCAAGTTTGACATGTCCCTCATTCCTATCTCTGCTATGTGACCCTCAAAACTTTTTTGAGATAGTGTCTTCGTAAATGGATCAGCAAGGTTTTGCTCTATAGGAATCTTTACCACATTCACATCACCATATTGTATTATCTTCCTTATGAGATGATACTTTCTCTCAATATGTTTGGCACCTTTATGGTTCTAAGGTTCTTTAAAATTAGTCACTGCCCCACTGTTATCATAGTAAAGTGTAATGGCCTTTTTTGCCTCGGGAATAACCTCCAAATCATTTAGGAACTTACAGAGCTAGACTACTTCTTTTGCTGCTTCACAAGTAACAATATACTCAGCCTCCATAGTTGAATCAAAAACACAAGATTGCCTGACACTCCTCTAAACTATGGTTCCACCTCCTAAAACAAATAGAACTAGAAGTTGATTTCCTTGAATCAACATCTGATTAGAAATCAGAATCTGTATATCTTATCAAAATAAGGTTATTTCTAGAGTAAACAATCATTAAGTTCTTTTTCTTACAAAGATAGTTCACCGCAGTCCAATGCTCCATTCCTAGATTGGACTAAAATCTACTTACTAATCCCACTACGAGCAGATATCCAGTTTAGTGCAAAGTATAGCATACATTAAACTTCTAATTGCCGAAGCATATAGAATGCTATGCATACATTCAACCTCTTTTTGGGTCTTAGGTGCTTGCTCCTTTGAAAGTTTGATTCAATGTTTAGTAGGTGTGAAACCCCTTTTGAAATCTTGCATGGGAAACTTATTAAGCATGTTCTCAATGTAGGTTATTTGAGACAAAGCTATCAATTTGTTCTTACGATCTCTTATAAGTTTGATCCCTATAACATAACTAACCTCTCCTAAATCCTTTATTGAAAACTGTTCATTCAGCCAACCCTTAACTGTAAATAACATTCCTACATCATTCATAATGAGCATAATGTCATCAACATATAGGATTAGGAAAGTAACCTTGCCTTCTTATATCCTTTTCTAGACACAAGGGTCAGCTTTGTTTTGTATGGACCCATAAGTTTTGATAGACTTATCAAACCTGATAGTCCAAGACTTAGATGCTTGCTTAAGCCAATAAATGGATCTCTGCAATTTGCATACCTTATGCTTATTTCTTGGCTCAATGAATCCTTCTGATTGGGCCATTTAAATGTTCTCCTCAAGATCCCCATTAAGAAATGAGATATTGACATCCTTTTGTCATATTTCATAATCAAAATAGACTGTTATAGGCAAAAGAATTCTGATGGAATTGAGCATGGCAATTGGAGAAAATGTCTCCTCATAGTTTATACCTTCCTTTTGAGTATAGCTTTTAGCTACCAATTTAGTTTTAAAGTTCTCTAATTTTTTTTATCTAATCCTCTTTTCCTTTTGTAGATCTATTTACACCCTATGGCTTTTACATCCGGCGGTAGATATGCAAGGATCTAGACTTCATTGGAGTACAAAGAATCTATTTCTGATTCCATCACCTTGAGCCATTTTTCTACATCAACGTCATTAATAACCTGTGTACAAGTAATGTGATTCGTTTCTTCTTAGTTTGAGATTGATATAATGCCTTCGCCTAGACATAGATATCTATCTGGTTGTCTCACAAGCCTCCCATTATATTTAAGCATTACTTGATGTTTAGGTTGCTCTTCCGATTCAACTCTAGAATCCATTTCGACATCTTGCTTCGCTATATCCAAATCAACACTTGGTTTAGATGAAATAGCTAAATCTTTGAGTACTACTTCACTTCTTTCTTTCTAATTTCTCATAAACCCTTCATCTAGAAAGGTTGCATTTGTCGACACAAATGCCTTCCTGTCTTAAAGATTGTAAAAATAGTACCTTCGAGTACTTGTAGGATATCCTACAAATAAACATACTTTTGATCTTAGTTTCATATTTGTGGATTTAGGTCTTAGAACATGAGCTGGGGGTGGCCCCAAGTCCTTAAGTGGCACAATGAAGGCACTCGGCCAGTCCACAACTCCCTGGGTGTTTTAGGAACCGATTTGGATGGAGCAAACTTAAGAAGATAAGTTGTCATTTGTATGACATATACCCAAAAACAATTCTGGAAGGCTAGCGTAGGACATCATTGATCTTATCATTTTCAAAAGAGTCCTATTTCTCCTCCTAGCTACACCATTCTGTTGAGGTGTTAGAGGAGCTAACAAGTTGGAAACAATTTCATTGTTAATTAAATATTGTTGGAACTCTCCAGATAAGTACTCACCACCTCAATCTGATCGAAGTTGTTTTAATGGCTTACCTAGATGCTTCTTAGCTTCAGCTTTAAATTCTTTGAATTTTTCAAAGGACACACTCTTTTTATATTTCAAATACAAATAGCCATGTCTAGAGTAATCATCTATAAAGGTTATGAAGTATTAATACCCTCCTCTAGCTTGTACGTTCATGGGCCCACACATATTAGTATGTACCAGGTCCAACGTGGATTTAGATCTGTTTCCTTTGGAAGGAAATGTGGCCTTGGTCATTTTTTCTTCAATTTAAGATTCATAGTTGGGTAATGGATCATTATTTAAGTCCCATAAGAATCCCATGCTTTACTAACCTGTCAAGTCTTGTTCTGATTGATATGACCCATTCTTAAGGCCACAGATATTTTGAATTAATGCTAGAGACATTGAATTGTCTTGGTTATATCAATTATGTAGTGTTTAGTGAGCCTGTAATAGGTTCTATAAAGAACAATCCCTGTTTAATTATTGCATTACAAATAAAATCCTTATTCTTATAAATTGAAACAATATTTTCAAAATATAAGGAACAACTATATTTTGTTAAACGAAAAACAAAAATTATGTTCCTTACAATCATTGACATGTAATAAACATCCTCCAAATATAACCTATGACCACTAAGAAAATCCAGGATAACTACTCCTACTGATTCTGCTAAAACATAAGATCCATATACTATCTTGACTTGAAACTAGCCTTTATGTAGTCTTTTCCTTTGTTAGAACCGTTGCAAAGAATTGAAAACATGGTTAGTGGCTCCTGAATGTAATATCCAAGAATCAAAATATGCCACATTTTTAGTTCCTAACAAACTTAAGAAACCCATACCTTGTTTGCTTTTGAGGGACTCAAGGCAGACTCGACAATTTCTTTTCTAATGGCCTATCTCATCACAGTGGAAACACTTTCCCTTAGTATTTTCTTTGGCCTTCTTTTTCATGGGATGGGTTTTGACCCCTATTTGGGCCTTCTTTTTTATTAGATCTTTCTTCTTTTGCTTTCCCTTACCTTTAGGCTTAGAAGAAGATGCTACATTAGCTTCTAGCCTATGAGCCTTGATATTCAATATCCCCTCCATACTTTGAACGGTATTCATTAACTCACTCAAGGTGTAATCCTTGTTGTTGAGCTTATAGTCCAACTTAAACTATTGAAAAGAAGAGTTTAAGTTATTGATGATCATAATCATCTACATATCTACATCCATGTCTGCCCCAAGCATCTTAGCCTCAGTGACTATAAATATTACCTTAAACATGTAATCCCGCACCAATTCACCAAGTTTTTGTCTAATATTATGATAGGTTTGGATAGCCTTCACCCTTGCAGACCTAGTCCTCACACCAAACATCTCATATAGCTGATGGACCATTGGACTAGTAGTTTTCATACAAGCAATTTTCTTTTGTTGCATGCTGCTGATAGAAGCTAGAATATAACACTTAGTAATCTTATCAACACTCTGCCATCACTCATATTGTTGGACTTGCTCAGCAGTTAAATCTCAACTTTTTGGTTAAACCTCATTTTCAATTAATACCCATGAAATTCGTTCATATTGAAGAACAATGTCAAGGTTATATCTCCATTTTCCAATTTTTTTATTTTTCAAGAGCAAAGTGAGTGGATTCATTGTGGTGAATGGTGATTATGTCTGAAAAATAAGTTATTAAAAAATGAGCACACGAATCAACAATATTGGAACTTTATATAAAATCATAATGCATGTATGCATGATGATAGATTTAACAAAACTTGAAAACATTTAAATCTTTATACGACGATTATTTTTCTTATCTATAACGGATTAAGTGACTGTGGGTCATCTTATCCATTAAAAGAAAATCTGGGACCCTCCTACTAAAAAAACTACCAAACATCCTGATGCCTAACTTTTTGAGAAGCGTCATGATTTGGTCCATACTTTTATCAATAGAGCTACGATGGGTAAGTTATTGATAAAATATGTTGAGTGTGTAACCATTTGATTCATCCACTAAACGTACTTGCAAACCATGCATAGGTGGAAGGTTACATTTGCTACCAATGAGTGGGCTTATCCTTAATAGACTCAAACTATGCAAGATCTAGGATTCATGCCCTTCAGTGGGGAGTAACACTTCACCACATGCAACAGGCCATCACATGAAGACTGTGGACTCTCAAACGAGCATCCTCTCCCACTTAATCTTTTTAGGATTTAAGTTTTAATAAATACCATCTTGTTTAGATGAAATTTATTATCCATCCTATATTGCTTCATTTTATATGTCATACACAATGAATGTATGGAAAAGCTTAGGGTTGGCAATTTTCTAAATGGCATACAATCATATAATATCACATATAATTTGCATTCATTTATACATTCATCTCATAAACTAAAAAGCCACATTTGATTGTCCATCCTAGAAACATAAATAAAATTACAAGGTTTTGAAGCCCAATAATTTCTTCTTGGACTTGGATCTTCTGCTTCAAACTCTCCGCTCACATGACCCAACCCATTCGGTAAAAAGTGTTTAATGGTTTTTCTTTTCCAACAAAATTTTAATTTTCATAAAATCAAATTTTTGTCCAAAAGGAAACAAAAATCTGCACTTAAATTTCACAAAAATCGAAACTTATGCATATGAACTAAAAAATTCTAGCACTTGTAACAACCAAAACTTTGTTAAAAAACGTTCATACAACCAAAAATTTGTTAGAACAAAATTCTAACACTTTTTTTTCTAAGAATAAAAAATTAGCCAAGACACCATAATCAAAACCGAAACTTTACCTCTTCATTTCTTCAATCCATGGCTTCTTCATCTTTATCATTACATGATTTTGTATATTACACAATCAAAGAAAACATACAAATGAAACTATGGAGGAAACATGACGATTATAGGCCGCCCTCCTTGTTACAAACCAAATGAAGAAAATGTACAAGGTAACTTTAGAATCTATGGACAACCAAAAGAGCAAAACATACACCATATATATATATATATATATATATCACATAAAAATATGTAACATACAAAAATTTTCCAACCCATGCATCACATATAGGAATCGAAATCATGCATAAGAAAATTAGCTCTGATATCAATTGTTGGATCAAAAACATAAGCATGTTATTTTTGGATAAAACGGTAGATTTCAAAGCTTTTAGAAATCAAAATTGCAGGGGAAGCAATATAACCAAATCAACATGCCAAGCTATACATGATACGGTATAAAAAAATAATTTACATAAAACCAAGATGGAAATTATACCGGCTCCTTTGCTACAACTTTAACTCGTCGCTTTGCTATCCTATCCTCGGCAATGTATCCACTGTAAGGTAATGTATCCTCTTCTTGTTATTGTATCCTCGACAAATTTGATCTACCGCTTGTTCTCCTAGAACAATTTGGTTAACAAGATCCTTTGGTGGAAAAGGAGACGAAAACTAGATTTTGCCTTAGAAGAAAGAAAGATGAGACATTTCTCATGCAATTTTTGGGTAGCTCATGCAAGATAGGAGAGAGAGAGAGATAAAAATTCATCTTGTATTCCTTCTCTCAATTTTGGTTAAACCTCAAAGAAAGAAGTGAAGTGTATCCAATGCATCACATCCTGCCTTAAATAAAGAAGCCAATAAATTAGACTCTTCTCATTTGTTTTAAGATGATTATATGAAAAGACCAATAACCTAATTGATACATCTCATTTTCAGTTTTGTGTGATGAAAGAAGGAAGATGGTCCATCAAATACACCTCTCTCTTCTTTAATCTAATGAATGCTAAATGGTTACATGCTATCATTAAAAGACAACCATTAAACCATTTATTGATAAAATCATTACTCCATTTAATGATGATAAAGCATGTTAAAAACCATCTTAAATATAGCAAACCAATGTTAAATGTGCAGCTGCACATTTAGCCCATTAAAACCAAAATCCACTTGCTAATGTATTTAATAACTTTGTTTTAATTTGATTAAGTTTTAATTTAATTAATCAAATTAAACTAAAGTCTAGCCCTTTTTTAAATGTTAATATGTGCCTCTAATTAACAATTAATTAAAGTAAGCCCAACATTCAATCATAGGCTTTAAAACTTCTATTTCTTACTTTGTTTGATAACCTTCCTAGAAGCCAAATGGAGAATCTAATTGGACTTGTATAATTCAAGCTCCAATAAGCCCATAATTAATTTAATCTCACTAGAATTAATTCTTGCTTATTAACTAAATGTCATTCCACTAAAGACAATTAGTTGAACTTTTGAATTACTAAATATTATGAGAACACATGTTTTAAATAAGATGTCCAATTTCAAACTCTAATATGAACCATATTATAGCCATCTATATAATAAAGGATAAAATTACCGTTTTGCCCTTATATTAGTTTTTCCTTTTAGATCTTCCATTTTACTCTATATGGTGATTAACACACAGAATCTTATCTTGGTGTTAAGACTTAATGGGTGGCTAGTCCATCAAACTAATGGCTCTAGTTTAATCAACAATCTTCGTAAAACATCCAGAAGTGATGATATTATTATAAACTCTTTATTTGAGTGAATATTCCCTAATACATGTTTCAATTAATAATTTCAACATGTCGACATTGGATTGATACTTTGTAAAAATCCATTATGATCATATTCAAAATTATAATGAAACACATATGAATTCACCACTCATTAAGATTGTGGTCCATAATAAACGCATGCTTAAGTGTATGCTTTAAGATTAAAGTAACGACCTACTTTATTTTTCAAACATATGTGATTCTAGATTCGTTTAATAGTGCCATTTTCAATACTATCATGATATGAAACTCATCATTCCCTCAAAGTAAACTCCTTTACTTGTATCGAGATAAATCGCAACACTACGGTCTAAACTATAATCAAGTGACCAACTCGATTATTCAACTATGAATCAATTATTTTATATTCTAATAATATACCTATTTCCTATACATCTCTATTTATATGTATATTACTTACAAAAGAATCTCGGTACCTTATGACTAGATATATAATGCTCATACAAATAAAACCAAACTCTTTTGTTTTATTAATAATAAATATTTTCATTACAAAAATAACTGGAAGAAAATTAAGGTATAAGTAAATACAGTTGCTTTCTAGGGAATTATATTTACAAAACTCCAATAGTAGATACTTTATCACCCATCATACTAAGGTACCATCTCAAACTAATAAGATCTTAAAAATAATAAGCAGAAAGCATTCATATCTTTGTGTATACCAAAAGAAAAAGGCATCTTTCACCATTTTATTATTTTATCCTTTCTATTATATTAATCCAACTAATTGAATACAAATTAAGGTGTCTTTTAACCTCTAAAACCAAACTCTTTATAGCATCCTTCCTAACAATATTCTTATAAATACCACCATAAATAATTACATTAAATAAAATTTAGGTGATAATATACAAATAACATTTAAAGTATCTATATGTTGTCTTCTTATTTTCAAAGGTAACAACATTTGCCTCATCACATAATTATACCTATGATCTCCATCATCCTCATATTCATCATCATTCGTATCTAAACCATAGAAAATTTTGGCTTTAGTACTTAAACAACTTCTTTAAGAGTGTAACTACTTGATTTATGACCAAGTTGGTTTAATATGAAACACTTCCTTAAAACTAATTTAGCATAAGGCTTCATAGTCTATGATCATCATCATCTTCATACCTAGTCTGAAATCTAGCAGTGAAGCAGGATCTGGGAAGGTCTAATTGTATGCAGCCTTACTCCTGTAGAGTAGAGAGGCTGTTTCCTGTAGACCTCATGTAACAAAAATCAAAATATATGAGTAAATAAATTACCATACAACATAAGGATAATAATAATAATAATAATAATAATAATAATAATAATAATAATAATAATAA
>JANTPM010003790.1:0-10505 GCA_025434745.1 Erythroxylum divaricatum
TTACCCGAATCAAAAATTAAACACCACTAATTTCTCATTTAATTTCATTTAACAAATCAAGTCTCTAAGAAAAGTTCAGGGTTCAACAACATTAATTGCTTATTGGGAAATGCATTTAAATGAAGAGTGGGCATTAAAGTGATGCATGTGTGTGAGATAGGCTTGATGTGAGTTAGTGTTAGTGTTGTACACGTTTCAAATTAAGAAAGGACGGGTTTTAGTTATTCAATGATACAAGGATTGTGTAGGTGGGTGTCTCTTGAGAATAGAAGATAAAGTTTGTGTTGGAATATGTCTTGTCGCAGCTCTTTCTCCTTAAAGAAAGGATATTAAGTGCGTTGTTGTGGAGAGATCGGAGAGTTCACTGGCAACTGGGTTAGCAATAATCATCTTCACCAACAGATGGCGAGTCCTTGATTGTATCAACGGCAACGTTAAATTGGAAGGAAGTAGTCTTTGGAGATTAGCGTTAATTGAAGATTGGAAAAACAGTGTGGAATCGTGCATGTCTTGATATATAGCTGAATAATAATCGTGTGTTGGGTGAGAAAAAGCTACGGTGAAGTGAATGTTAGCCACAGTGCAGTGGATATCATTTTATTAATTTTCCATACTACTTTATCTGGGGTTATACATGTGTTCTCTGTGAGAAAATCACTGTGAGTTAGTTTTTATTTTCCAAACTTGGTCTTTTGGGTTTGTGTGTGAGATATACATGGTATGTGGAGTATCCCACGTGGTTTAATTGGAGTTGTTGAAGCTGCACTTCCAGATCTATTATGGAGGAGCTGAATCGATTGGGAAGTTGTCTTCTTTTCTTTTTCATGTGTTGTCATTTATGTTGAATTTTATTTAATCACTTTAGTTGTTTATTTTGTTTCATTATCATTAAACATCGTTTTAGAAAATCCTCTGTTGAGGTTAGTACGAGATGGTCGTACTATTGGGTGTGAAATTCTTTCACGGGAAGTGAAGTTGAGAGATAGTGTCAAGGGTTGAGTGGGTCGGCTCAGTAAAGCCTTGGGTAAATTTATTGTACTTCGATAAAAGTTATTAAGCTAGGTAAGAGTCCCGCAGACATAGACAAGGTGTGTCGAACTGCGTTATCAAATTTTTTGTATTTTATTATTTCTATTTTGTTTGTTTTTATTTTATTGGTGTCAAAGAAGTTTTCGGAAAGTTTGCGAAACAATTAACCCTTTGGTTTTTCAGTTATTACTAAAACTAAAAGAATTTAAGTTCGTACCTGTGTAGCTATTGTAAGCTAAGTGATTGACATTAGCCGATTGCTTCACCAAACCTTTATCATTCGTTGCCCTGTCTTTAAATGTCACCAAGTTAAGGTCTGTTATCACAGACACCAACTTAAAGGTGGGCTGTTGACAAGCCTATATAATCATCCCACCTCTGCAACATATGCGATATTCAAAGCAAACAAACGTACGTACCAGGCTGTAAATAACCACAAGGGAATCAAAGTTTGTTAGATGCACAAGATATGGAGGAAGGTTTGATGGTTACATGGTCCACCTAAATGCATTAATTTTTTTTGGAGGGATTTGAATGATGCCATTCCTTGTGTGAAATTGCCGCAGCATCGTAATTTGCAGGTTGATGGCCTTTGTCCTTTTTGTCAAGATTGTGAGGAAGATTAACTTCATGTGCTTGTGTATTGTGATTTTGTGAAGGATTGTTGGCTATCATCTGTAGTCAGTTTCTATTTTAACCATTGTGTAAGTTTTAGGGATTGGTTTGGGAATATGATTGATGTGCACCATGGGCATGATTTTCAGGTTATGATGGTGACTTTATGGACGACATGGGAAGCCCAAAATGAGTTGTTTTGGAGAGACAAGAGAATGACCTCGTTGCGAGTGGCTAGGCGTGCGATTAATTTCCTAAACAATTGGATACAAACTAATGAATCCACTACTGTTGTTAGTGTTTCTTTGGTCCAAGAAAAATGGACTAAGCTAGCTCAAGGAGTTCTAAAAATGAATGTTGACAGAACTCTTTTTGATGATAATTATGTTGGTTTAGGTATAATTGTTCGTGATTCGCTTGGGCTTTTGTTAGAGCTATGTAGGTAGCTGTTCCTGGAATGTTTGATGCCAGTATCATTGAGGCTATGGCAATTAGAGAACCATTAAGTTAGATTAAGGAAGCAGGGTGGTCTTTTATAGTTATGTTTGATCCTAGCTATAATGATAGCTCTGCTTTAGGATTGATTGTTTCAGATTGTAAATCCCTTCTCATTGAGCTAAGAGATGTGCGATTAGTCTTTATTAGACGATCTGCAAATGGAGTAGCTCATAGGCTTGCAAGAGTTGTTACCATTTCGATGGGCAAAGTGGTTTGATCTAATCGGCCACCTATGTGTATGTTTGATTCTATTCGGCTTGAAAGCCAATAAAGTTTCTTAACATTTTCATTAAAAAAAAGTATGTTAGATGAGAGAGAGATTGTTTCATCGCAACTGTATATAAATCATGTACAACAACACCTTTTTGACATATCACGATTATTCAATACAAAGATCGTCTTTTTCCTTTACAAAGAATTATCAGTACAAGTCGGCATCAATATAAGAAATAAGAGCTATTATTATGATATTATTAAGTTATTATCAAAATGTATCAAGATATTGTTAAGATAATGATTCTTACCATGATATTATTATCAAAATTATATATTATGATTTTTTAATATTAATTTCTTTAATAATTATTTTATTTGATGATACTTTTATTTTATCATAAAAATTATTCATAATTATTTAAAATTAATAATTGTATAAATCATTGAAAAATAAATCATTTAATTATTTATAAAAAATTAAATATTTTAATTAATTATTTACAAATAAATCATATAATAACTAAAATTGAGCAAAAAAATTTCTCATTATCATTTATACAATTATTATAAAGGGTAAAAGGATTGACTTTTACCTTTTATCGGGTCAAACCTTGACCACTGATCCACTATTGATCAAACCCTCAAAACGAACTCGTTTGGAGCTTTAATTTGATCCTCACATTGTCCTTGAATAATATTATCTGATGTCAAATAAAATAAAATGCATTTTAGGTCTCGGGTGCCACTAGTCACCTCAGGATATACTATTCACAATCCAAAAATTAATATTCATAAAATCGAGATTTTGGGGCATTACGATCATACTAGAAAGAATGAGATTGCCACAAATGTCTTAGGCTTATGTTCTATAGTTAAGTAATTTACGTAAGTACTACTTAGATGGGAAGGTTCAGCTGCTAATGGTAGGGTGCTTCGAGATGCATTATCTAGAAGAAATGGATTAAAAATTCTTTAGGGTGAGATAATCAATGTTATATGTCCAAATTAATTTCCTATTTATTAAAATCATAAGGTTTATACATTGAATATATCATGTAATAGGTCAATATTATCTTGTTTTTGCTGAATATAGAAATTGTGAGGGATTTCTTGCACCATAAAGAGGTCAACAATATCATCTTACTTAATGGAGATCAGCACATCAACCAAATCCTCAAGAAGAGTATTTCAATACGAAACATTTTGCAGCTAGAAATGTTATCGAAAGGCCATTCGGATTATTAAAGTTATGAGGGGAAATCTTAAAAAGTCGCTTTTATTATTCAATTAAGACTCAAACTGATATCATATTAGCTTGCTGTTACATTCACAATCTTATCCGTCAACATACGAGAAAAGATGCACTAGAAGATGAGTTGGATAATATACTAAAAAATAATGACCATGTTGATTATATTGATGATATTGAAACATTTGATGATTGAACTGCATGGACAGATAATTTGGCAAGAAAAATGTTCATGTTATAGAGAGCTAGAAGTGATCGTTAACATTTATTATTAATAATTTATATAATTTACTTACTTGTTGTTTTCTTCAAAATCTTTTAATATTATTTTCATTTATGAATATTATTTATTTCTTTTACATATGCAAATTTTTAATTATTTTATTTGTTTTCATTTTTGTTATAACTTCTAATTGCATGTGTCTTATTAATAAAATCTTATGAACTAGAAATAATATGCAATATGTACCTATTCAAGGAAGATTAAAAAATACAAGATATTGAAATAGTGAGGAAGAAAAAATGCTTGTCAATATACTTTATGGTTTGGTAGGCACCAATTGGAAGACATATTGTAACTATAAGAATGGATATTATGCTGAAATTGAAAGGCTTCTTAAAAAAAGATTACCTGAAACTGATCTTAAAGCAAGACCTCACATTAAATCCAAGGCTTAAATTATAAAGAAGCATATTGGAAATTCAAAAGAAAGGTAGTGGATTTGGATGGGAAGATGAGCAAAAAATGGTGATTTGTGATATAGACATTTATACATGTATAAATCTTTGTATCACAAATTACTTGTTGATGGTGATGATGAGTAGAATCAATCAATTTATAGTTGATGATGAATAGAATCCATCAATTTTTAGTAAGTAATTTCTATCAGCATTGTGTTGAACTATGTCTTCTGTTATCTTTCCTTTCATGTTTATTTAAGTCAGCATCGTAAGCTCGTAGTTGACCTAGTGCTTTCAATTATTGGGAACTTTGTTTATTAAATTTCTTCAAAATGCTGTCACCAAGTATTTTGATGCATCACTTACAAATGCATATCTGGAATTTTCTATTTGAACTTGTGAATAACCCTAATGAAAGTTCATAAATGGTATTTCTAAAAAACATGACCTATTCTTGTCACTTTTGTAGGTAATGCCTTAAAAAAACTTAAAGAAAGAGGAGTGGTGATACGTTTTGTGATTGGGAGAAGGCATGTCTTCATGCCTTTATATTTATGTTAAAATCTATTATTTCTTTTGCTTCTTGTCAATTTCCTTGATTTAGAAATTTTTCAATAGTAGTGCTTCATTTTTTTTAACAATCTTATTATAGCATTTTGTCTTTGACCTTGATAGTGCCAATGGAGATGACAACTTGGGTCGCAATATTGATGATGAGAATTGCTTGACAAAGGATTTCTTAATTCTCATAGGTGAAAGGTTTTATGTAATGACATTCTATTAATTTTGCAAATCTATATATGTTTTAGTTTATATCATATTATTATGTTATTTCCCAAGTGACGAACCATATTGGAAAGTGTTGTACATCATGAATGCAAGTGTGGTAAAATAAACAATCTTGATTTCCTTAATTCATGTGGATGTACATTGTCCTAGCATTCCTCATAGCATTCCATTAGTTTCGCAAATTTGCTTATGTTTTTTAATTTATATCATGTGTAGGTTTGTGGATTTTTGTTTCTTATTAAATTCAGGTTTCATGGTGGCCCAAGGTCTAATTTGTTCTTTCTTCAACCTGCTCTTTAAAATATTAAGGTTATTGGCATTTCGCTTATCAGAAGCATAAAGAAGAAAAGATATAAGAGATGATTCTTTTTTACTAGCTTCTTTGTTTGTTAGGGAAGACAATGGTATGTAATAACTTAGTTTGTTCAAATCTAATTGAGGTTTGATAAGATTGTATAAGAGAGTAACAAAGTTGGGTAACCTGCTTTTTAAGTTGTTTATTTTCTAGTTCATGACAACCCACTTTACATGTTAGACCAAATGATAGTAATAAAGCAGGGGTTGTTTTCTTTCTTGTTTGATAATGGTTCTATTAAGATTGTTGAAATGTTGTTTAATTCCAAAATTTAGAACATATTTTATATAGTTGTTTGTCCATCTTTCTTTTTCTTTATTCTTATTTCAATGTGTAACTAGCTGATGAGAATATTTTGTTGGTGTGCAGAATTTGATATCAGTGTTAATTGTATTAATGTTGAGTTTATTGGGTGTTACGTTAATAAAACCTCAGACATGAAGATTGGTCAAGGTTTAACTGCCAGTGAATGCTATATTTATTGGGATGCTCATTATAAACATGTTCAGGTGGGACAATCTTTTTCAATTTGTTAGCACTTTTAGCACAGACCTCACAAAGCACATTATTAAGTTAATACTGCAATTTTAGCTACTATTTAATAATTATTCTATTTGTCCTACATCACTCCTTGTACTAACAAATTTTTTCTTATTCAATGTGTTATGCTTTTGGATATAGTTTGGACTAAGAATTGCCAGTGGGATTGTCACACTTCATTTTGTTTAATTTCTAATGTAGAAGTTTCTTTTGTGACAATATCAGATGTTCTTGTTGGATTGTAGGATATAGCTTATAAATTAGATGCTCTTTTATTTTTGGATGTGTTACACTATTGATTCGACTACTTCCAACTTTAGTTCAAAAGTTTCAAAAGAATGATTTCATTTCCTTAATCATTTTAAGAGAATGATTTCATTCCAACTTCTAGCCTTCTTGTGACATCCCGAATGATTTCATTTCCTTAATTCATTGTTGTTGTACATTATCTTATTATCTTTTTTAAGATTAATTGCCTATGTTCATGCTTTTTGAATTTGTTCATAAAAAGAATTGAATTATTATATTGTTAGTTTTTAGACTATCTTATTTTTCTTAATTAAATTAAGGCCACAATAAAATAGTTAGTATTTCATTTTTAGATATATCAACTTGTTTGAGCATGGTAGTTTTACAATTCTAATTTACTTGTTTCTTTTTTTTTTTTGTAGGATGGTGATGATTAGAAGTGGATAAGGTGGTTCTTCGTGAATAATTTTGAAGTGCCCATATATATTGGTTTTGTTTAGTATTTAAATTAATTCATTTATATACCATATGGAATGGCGGACGATATTGTAGATAAATATTTTAGCTAGTAATTTTTTGTTTTTGTTTTTGAATATATTAAATGTGAATTTTTAAGTTCTTATGGACTATGTACTATATATAATTGCAATTTTTTTGGTTTTTTACCTTTGAAAATATGTACATTAATAGCTATATATCAGTTTTAACGTATATATGGATGTTGCCTATAAAATGACAAGAGATTGACTTTACGTTAAATATTACTGGTATTACTTTTACGTTAAAATTTTTTGTGTTAGTTTTTACATATTTACTCTTTTAACCTACATCACTATTATCCTGTCACATCTACATACGAGTTTACGAAAAACAGTCTTTCTATTATATAGGGATAAGGCTGCGTACTATCATATCTTCCCAGACTCCGCTTCAATACTGGATTTTGGGGTATGATGATGATGATGACTATTGATAATGAAAGAATAAATTGTTGCTTTTATTGTTACAAATCGTTGCCTAAAAAAATTTACTTTGTTGCCTTATCTATTTAACATTCTTCCCGAAAAAAGAGTTAAAGTGTTGCAATATCTATTTAAACTTGTTGCTATAGTTTGAAACTAATGTGTTGTCTTAGTTAAAACTTAAATCAATTTTTTTTTATTTTGTTGCCTAGTAAAAAAAATTATGTTGTGTTATACTTATTATAGCTTCACTTCTTGTAACGATACAAATTATGTTGCTTTAATAAAAAAACAACGATAATTGTGCTTATAACTACACTTTTGTCTATTACCTAAAGTACTTTTTGCCATAGTGATAGGTTAGGCAAAGGTATAAATAAAATTGTTATCTTTTTACTATTTATTTTTATTGAAATTTATTATTTATGCGTATAATTATTTATGATAATGTTGTTATTATTATGTATAGTCGTGAAGGAGTATCAACTTTGTACATGAAACCATTTGTCTATTTTGATCGGCCAGCAAAAATTCATACAAAACATAAAGTAATTGGAAATAGGGCTCAAGGTCTAAGTGAAGAAAGTACAGAAGGAAATGACAACAATATTGAAATATGCAATAATGTGAATAATGTTTAGTCAAGTATTGGAAATGATGAAGAATATGTAGACATGGCAATTGGGCCCAGCCTTGCCCAGGTTAACCAGGTCACGAGCTGAGTTAAGGCCCAACCGAGAGCTACAAAATAACATTGTTTTCTAAATTGTTTTTAAAAATAATAAATCCTTAACCTGTCTTAGGCTTGTCAGGACTCGGACCCAGGCTTAGACCTCTCTATAGCCCAATTAGATAAGGACTGGCCCTAGATATCATAGATCCTGATCTATTGTCATCCCTAAAAACATGTGACTCTAAACAGTTCAACATCATTATTTGAACATGTGAAAAAAAAGGCACAAGAAGGGCACAAATCTACTTCAGACAGAACTTTTAAAGTTATCAAACACTATTAAAAACTTGGTTGAATCTAAACCTGAATTCGCTTCGTCTTGAAAAGATATGAAAAAAGCATTTACTCTTTCTACGAATATTAGTGAGAAAATAACTCAAATATTTGATGTATTGAAAGAGGTTGGAGGAATTTTATTAATGGAGTTGGTTAAAGCAACAAGACTGATAAGTGAATATGATAACAATGTTTAAGGTCTTTTTCAGTATGGACGATGGTTACAAAATGTTGTTTGCCTGAGATATACTTGAGTTGTATCAATGATTACATGATATTATAGTATCTATTTGAGAATTTAAGATTAATTAATTAATTTAGATAATATATTATTTTGATCATTCTTATTAAAATAATATTATCAACATTGAACATTACTTTATTTAATTTATTTAATAATTATTTTATTTTATTTTATTTCAATGATTTTATATCATAAAATAAGTTTATTATGTTTTTTTAATTTTATTCTTATAAGAAAAATCATACATAATTGTTCATTAAAAATAATTTTAATTATTTACATATTAAATACAAATTTTTATTTATTAAAGTATTTATTTACAAAATCAATCACATAATAATCAAATAAAAGTAAAAGATTTCTTTACCATTCTTAATTTTTAATACCAAATACTAGTATAACTATTAACTTCTATAATCTCATCTTTAGTGCTTGCATGTCAAATACACATTATTAGTAATTTCATTCATATTACAGTTCTCACTTTTCGTTCTTATTTCTATTTTTTATTTCGATTCTTTCATTACTAGTTACCAAATGAGACCGTAAGAGTTTTGTTATCTTTTGAAATTAAGCAATCAATTAGATTTTCACTATCTTAAATCTTTAAATAAATTCATTTAATAACATATTTTATTAATTACAATTTTATTCACTACAATTAATTTCTATTATTAAAGTTACTACACCATGATCTAAAAATATTATTTTTATATTAAAGATATCATTAATATAAAAGCATTAAAGTTGTCACGTATGGGCTTGGGCTTTGAAGTTGCAGATTCTGACTCTAAAGCAGTCTTGTTTTTCTTTGTTTCATTTTTCATTTTTCACTTTTAAACCTTTTTTTCCTTACACTTTTCATAGACCTCTCATCTAGGTTTTGAATTTCCTATTATATATTACAAAATTTATGAATAAAAGATATACATCCTACTCATATAATTTAAGAAATTTGCAAAAAACTCTTATTTTTAAAATTATTAAAAAACTAATATAATAATCTAGCTTAACTCTTAAATTTGATAAAATCAATTTAACTCTATTTAAATTAATAATTTATTACAATTAGTTAGATTTGATTTTAATATCTAATTTCAATATTCATATAAAGAACATTTAATTAGTTTACATGTGACATATATTTCATTGTTATTTTTTAAACAAATTTTAAGAGAAGAAATTAATCTAAAAATTTAAAAATTATGAAGAAAATAGTCAAGAATATTAACAATTATTTTTTAAGTTTCTTAAATTTCAAAAAATTTCATGCCTATTATCCTATACTAAAATAATAAAATTAAAAATTAAAATATTTAATTTTAAAATATATAAGTTAGTTTTAAAATAGTTCTCATGTTTAAAAAGTAAAATATTATTATATTAATTATAATAAAAGAAGTTAGTGAATCAAAATTTAAAATAGTTTCAATTATAATTATAATTATAATAAAAACTAATTTTAATTATATAAATGTATATTTAATATTTAACAATTATGAAAATTACCTAGGGATGACAACAAACTCGACCTATGATACCTTGGGCTCGGTCCAAGGCCTAACTAGACCAAAGGTTGTTGGCCCTATTGGACTTAGTCGAACCGGGCTAATTCAACCTAACTTTATATACTTTGTATAAAATATTCAAAAATGATGATGTTTCGGCCGAAAAGACGGCTTTTATAAATTATCCGTCAAGCCTCAATTCAATTTTCTGGGCCTAGCCCGATGGTTTCGGCCCGACTCTGTTGCTAAGCCTCCCCCACTCCCATTTGACATTTTTATTTTATGCTCTTAGAAGGTCCCATATTTCAAATTCGGCCTACTTTTCGAAGTATCCGCCATAAAACATAACAAAAGCTCCTCTCCTTCTCCGATCTCACCTGAAATGTCATATCTTTTGCACGTCAGTCTCTTGAATCTTGATTCGCTTTCTATGTATGTACATCTCCAAATACTTTTAATCATCCTTTAACGCTGTTTTAAGTAACCATTTTAGCTGTATATGTTCAAATATGGCTACCTCCGCTTTCAAATCCACGACCGGGAGGACCCCCGTCGGGAAGT
>JANTPM010003847.1:0-10501 GCA_025434745.1 Erythroxylum divaricatum
ATGAACTATGTTTAGCATGAGTTTTTAGGTAAATTTGTAGTTATATAATTTGATGATATTCTTATCTACAAAATTAGACCTTAGATGAACATGCTGAGCATTTAAAAAAGGTTTTGTATGTGCTTAAGCAATAAAAGTTGTATGCAAATTTAAAGAAATGTACTTTTTTTAATAGTAATTAGGTTATATTTCATAGTTATATGGTAAGTGAAAATAGAATAAATGTAGACATAGAGAAAGTGAGAGCTATTAGAGAGTCATCAGCACCCAAATTTGTTAGTGATGTTAAGAGTTTCTATAGGTTGGCTAGTTTTTATTGGTGATTTGTTAAAGACTTTAGCATAATCAATGCACCTTTAATAGAGATAGTAAAAAAATGTGTAGGATTTAAGTGAAGTAAATATCAAAAGAGAGTATTTAACCTATTAAATTAAGTCTAACTGCTTTGTTTGGTTTATCTAAATTTTTTGACAGCTTTGAGAGAAGTATGTTGCTTCAGGTGTAGGAATTCGGTTTATTTTGATAAAATAGAAATTTAATATTATAATTTAGTGAGAAGCTTCATGGAATAACTTTATTGCCTTAACTCAAAATACAAATATGTATAAATTGGTGAGAGCCTTAAAGACTTCACAACATTACTTATGCACTAAGGAGTTTTTATACATATAGACTATAAGTTATTAAAATATAGCCAAGGTCAAATTAAGGTAAGTAAGAAACATACCAGCTGTATAAAGTTTATTCAGACTTTTCCTTATATGTTAAAAGTAAAAGTAGGTTAAGGAAAATATAGTAGTTAATACATTTTCTAGTATACATGCATTATTGAGTATTATGTCCACTAAATTATGGGTTCTGAGTTTATTAGAGATGTATATACTGATGATTTTGATTTTGATAATATGTTTAACGCATGTGTGGATTTTGTTTTTGGAAAGTTCTATAAGTATAAAAGGTTCTTACTTATAGAGACTATCCTTAGGTTTTTATCATCTTCCCTTAAATTTGATTGATAGAGACTTTATTATTAAATTCAATTTTCAATCATCGTTGTTATTAAAGTTTAAAGTGAGAAGCAAGGATAGATCATTTTCTAATAAAATGGTTTAAGAAAAGAACTTTATAAAATAATAAAACATAATTGGAATCTAAGAAAAGAGTCAAATTATGATAGGTCACTTAAAATGTGTAAAAAATCTCTCAAGCTTTGATCGCCTTTAAAGCATGAAGCCTAAATGTCTAAATTTAGAAAACTTATCATGTCTTGTTCCATATATATGCATGTTTTTGTCTACTAAATATATCAAGTGTTTTATCTCTGGTTTCATTTTGTCATATTGGTTTGTTTTGTTTGAGATTATTTCATTCAGGTTTATTTTAGTTATCTTTTAAATTAAACAAAAATGAATTTAATTTATTTTAAAGCTTTAGATTATTACTTCATACTTGCTCTTTGTTTTTAAGCTTTATGATACAACTTTAGGTATCTTTATCATTTCTTAAAGCCTAATGTAAAATTGAAAAATCTAAGATATTTTCATTTTTTATTTTTTAACTTGTAAACACACTTATAATGTCACTTATTTTAAACTCTCAAATTTACAAAAGCTTTAAAAACCTTAGTCACCACTTAAATGTGTGAAATATAGTGTTTAACATTTTTCTAGGTTATAAACAAGCATCAAATGTTACATAACTAAAAATCTTGATAAGAAAGTAAATTTTAAAAAATAAAGTTCATCTTCACACAAATACAATTTTGCAAACAAGAGGCATTTCATCAAACACCTTATATGCATTAAACAATCATCCCAACTTCACAACAAAATTCTCATTTCTACCTTAATGTTCTTATCCATTCACAACACACCAAAACATACAAAACAAATCAAAGCCACAAACAAATCAAATAAACGTAAACATCCACGGTGAACATGTGTACCTCTACGAAAATGCAACAATGGTGGGAAAAGAGGATGAGCTTCCAACATAGCACGATATGACCACAACACTGATGACACATGACGAATGGGAGACCATAAATCATCGGAGGAGAAGACGTGGTAAGGAGGAAGAAGAAAGAAGGAGTGATGTTGGGGGGGAGGGGTGCTGTTTAGGTTTGTTTTAACATTAACACCAAACGACGTTAGTTTCTTTAAGTTAAAAATATTCAAGCGGAAGCAAATGATAATGTATAGGTTTAAAATTTACCAACGAAATTTGTCGACAGAAATATTCCATCGACAAACTCAACACTTTATCATTACGCCAATAATTCCCGCCTTATTTATTGACGAGTTTTTTTTTCGTCACTACATTCTGTTGAAAATTAATTTTCCTCGTATTTAGCAATGGATATTACTACTGCCACTAAATGAAAATTTTTCTGTCAACCTTGCTGACATAAAAAAAGTTCCGTCGGTGATTTACAACAGTTTGTTTTTTGTTGATAATCTTGCGTCGCCAATTCCTTATTTTCTCGTAGTGGCACCTATTGTCACAAAACTCTTTAAACAAAATATAAAGATAAAAATTACAATTATATTCATATATGATTAGTGCAACTTAGAATTAGGGTCGTTCCTAACGTTGATATGCCCGAGACAAAGTAGGAGAGTCCCATTAAATCGACAATATGTAAATATGTATCATCTAAAGAAAACACAAAATTAAATATTCTTATAAGGTTTTTTCAATTAAAATTTTCCTTATTTCATTGTCAATATTATTCCAAATTTTAAGATCATAAACATTCAAAAGAGGGATTGGTTGCTCTTCTACCCTTACATTTTCTAAATGAGATGTATTTAATACATGTTTATACTTACTAAAATTGCTAACATTATCATGAATACGAATCTTATAACTTAACTTTACGTTAGGTTGTCCAAAACTGTCTTCACATAATTTCTCATAATTCTCATTAGAAGAGTCACTTTTTAAACAAATTTATCGATAATTTCTTTGTAGGATATTAACTATTTTACTTATCTTTTTTCACCTTTTTACAAATTTTTTAGGCAACATCATAAAAAATAATTATAACATAATTGAACTAGAAAAAAAATACATGTATTGAACTAAAAAGAAGCAAGTAGGCATAACATAATTACAAGAACTTGACCTTTTATCACAAAGATATGTCAATGGTATTATAAATATGCTACAAGGAAAAAACAAAGAGTTAAATTTAATATCATATATTAAAAATGAAAAACCAAGAATAAACTTTTTTAATAAAATTTGACATATTTAGAATTCGTTTTGATTTTATTAAGTAATTCTAAAACATAAAATATCATTGATCTACTTTTTACTAAAGAGAATAGAGATTAACAATAATATCAACAATATATAAATATATAAATATATTTTATAAAAAATTACAAAATTAAATTTATACATGTAAAATCAGTCGAACCTGTAAATTAGAAAATGCTAATTATGACTTAATAAGAAAGAGAGATAAATTGCAATTGAAGAAGGAAATAAGAGATAAATATTATCAATTATTATATGAAATGAAAGAGAGAAAAATTACCAGAATAAACTTCAATTCGAATTGAAATTATACTTAGAATTGCAATTAACAAATATCATATATAATCAAATTGAGAAATTTCAGTTTATCCAGATAACTACAATTGAAATAGGAAATGAACCTAAAATTTAATCTATTTCAATTCAAAACTAAAAAAAATCAACCTAGATTGAAAAAACTATTATACAAATAATCAAAATTTAAAATTTTACCTAGTTTTCATATCAAAAAGCTACTAAGAAAATTTGAAATTCAAAGAAAAATAAAAAATGAGACTTGAGAGCATAAATGAGATGCATTTCTTACCTAGACGAGAATGATGATAAAGGTAAAGTGAAGTCAACATTCGCGAATTTAAGACTTTCTCTTACTAAATTTCAGTTAGAAAAATGTAAATCTTGACAAGAGCAATTTTATTTTGAAATGCCCATTTATATTACTGGTTTACCTCTAAAAAAAAGTTCTTATATGCATGATAATGAAACATTTTTTTTAACCAAAATGAGATTGTTGTTTGCTCCTTAAATAAACTTCTTTAACAACTCTTTACATTCCTATTTTGCTCAAATAGATTACTCCTATATTGTGAAATAACTTGTAATTAGTAGGCTTTTAATGAGCATGGGCAAGCTGTATCAATTTTGATTAGAAGAAAACCCTTAACAAAAGAAAGATTAATCTCATCAATATTACTAGCATAAGAGATAGCAAGTTTTATAATTTCTAAGATAGTCTCCTATGTTCAATTGAATGTAGTCTTTACAATCACCTATTCCCTTTGACTGCAATTCAAATATTATAGTCTTCTTTTAAAAATAAAAATATTTTATATGCTTTACCATTATAAATAAAAATTCCTAATTCCAAGATGAATGTAGGATTAAGGAATAAGTACCTATTGCATTAATTTATAAAATTAATTACAAATCAATGAATACAACCCAAGGAACCACTACATAGTTGAAACAAGGTGAAACTTACAAACGATTTAAGAAATTTGGCTACTATAATCCTAAGACCTATTCAATATAAATATATAACCCTTCCGGATAAATGGGTACTTAAAAGAATAAGAAGATATTTTTCTCGTACATCTTTGAATCTCAATACACAAATAAAAATAAAATAAATAGGGAAAAGTAAATTTTCATTATTAGAAAATCAAAAAGTTATATGTTTGATGATAATGATTATAGAAGTACAATTGATCTACGTAAAGTCTTATCAATCTCATCAATTATTTATTTTGGATAGACTTGTTAGGAAACTGGATTGAGATTTGATCCTAATCATAATAGAATAATCACGAAACTTTTTCGTGACTTTTGATTTTTTGAAAACTAAGATCTATTTAATTCTATAAAATGATTAACACGAATCATAATAAAGCAAAAATTTAATTCGTACCTTATTCTAAAGCTTGATCTTTATCTTGTTGTATCTCTCAAATTATTTTTGAAATTGATCTGTCTCAATCATCGTAGCCGCACAAATGCACAACCTAACGGTATCCTCAGAATAGGTTGAGATAACTTTGTAACTCTTACAGAGAGGGTTAAATATGAAGTGTCTATTTATAATAAGCTTTGAATGTTTTAGTAATTTAATTGAAATTAAATCATAATATTCAATTAAACTTTAATTAAAATTACAAATAATTCTAATTAAATACAAATTATGCCCATATAAGATTCAATATCTCATATTGATCTTTATTTATTAAATACCTCATATTTAACCATAAAGTTTCTCAAACTTTACAATCAAGTCCAACTTGATTAAATTAATTTTTCTCTCTTCAACTCATTCCATATATGAGATTAATTAGGTTCCCAAATATGTCGGCAATGATTATAAAATCTAATTTTAATTCATAATTAAAATTAAATAAACTAAAACTCCTTTTAATTTATCTTTAATTCCTCAATTAAACAATTTATAACCATAGATCAAGATTGACGTCTAGCAACGCATCATGACCACCCAAATATTTAGGAATGTCAAAGTAGTTTTGACTAACCCTTATGTGCATAATTTTTCTATATAATTCAATCTTTTCATTATATAATGTTCCGATTAGACATAAAGTATGGATTCATTGTCTACTCTATTTTGAGTCTAATCATATTAGTTCTCTTATAGCTATTGATTCAATTAATAATATTTGTAAACTATTTACAAAGCATCATTTCACCTTGGCCAAGGATTTCCCAAATCAATATTAATCGAGAACAAAGAACATTCTTCCTAACTACTTTAGGGTGATGAATCCTATCTTGATCACTCAACTATCTCCATATAATTCATACTACGTCCAATGACTACCGATTATGCGACTCATGATTAAATAGATCATAAGTAGTATCAAAACAAAACAATTCCCATTCAAGATAACTTTGATGACCTCAAGTTAAAGGATTACTTATACAATCATCACAATGATAATTCCATAGATATACAAGTAATGTTTCAAATGAATTTCTCATATTGACTCTGTTTAGTGAACTTGTTCTCTAGCAAGCACCCACACGTTTGTTTAAGTATCTCTATACTTTATCCTATAAAATTGACTACTTCCTTCATAAGGAAAAAGCAAAATATGTGCTAGTTTTTTTTTACATTTTATTAATGTCGAATCTTAATAGAACAATGACTAGGAACATTTAGGAATAATATATAAATGTAATATGAATCTCATAATTATAATCTCATTATAATTTCATTTGTAATGTAAAATTATCCCATGGACTTTATCATCTACATCTAAACATGTAAAAGGTAAAGAATGCCTTTAAATAATTTGTCACTAAGCTACAACCAAAGTGATTGGCCTTAGGGCATAAACTAACAAGACTTACCAAGTTATTCAAATTTTGATATACCTATTTCCAGTTTTAAAGGTGCAAATTATAATAAAACATCTTATAATCAATCTTTAAAACACATTAAATATTAAGCATTAATCACTTTAAACCTCTGAAATCTTTTCTTCAATAACTAAAAATATAGACATCAAATTATATGTATTATAAATAGAGTTTAAACTTAATAGAAAATACCTATATGAAGATTTCTCTTACAAAAAAAAAAAAACACTATGATTTTTTTTAATAATTTCCTCTAATAAAGAAATTTGATTCAAGAACCTTATTACCACTTTGTACAAAACTATAAAATACATATTCTCTTATTTGATGGTTTGAAATATATGTAGAGAAAATATGATAGAGTATCGTTTTAGTAAAATCCTAAGTAACAATAATAAAATAAAAATTCAAAAATATCTTCATGAGAAAAAATAAAATAAAAAATCCCCTTATTGTGAAATTAAAATCTTTTATAAATAGAATATTTTCATAATTCCTCCTTTTCAAAGATTAAAAATGAAAATGAATGTAAACTAAGAAATAAAGTTAAATTCATTGGACCCTCGTATGGTTTTGTAAATTATTAATATACAACATGACTTTTAGAAACTATCAATAACTTCCCTTTTGTTTGGTTTTTGTAATACTTGTCTCCCTACCGTCAACATCCATTAATAAATCCAAACACGAAAATAGTGTCGTTCTTGTAATATGGTACTAGCTAATCAACGACATCACGTGGGTAATTTATAATTCATGTTTCAGTTCATATTTTTAGTCTCATATTGAATGAATTTTGATTTTTTATATGAGTATTTCTATTGATTTTGGTAATTAATTACTTTGTTTCTACATCTATTCACTCCCTTGGAATAAAAATGAATAATTTCAAACAAGTTTGTAGCAATTTAAAGCTATTTTAATTGAGTTATAAAGTGCATGACAGTCTACATGATTAAGTTGAATAATTTAAAGACGTGCTTATGTTTGATGCAGAACACACCCAGTTGATTGGCAACATGCCTGTGTTTTTAGTGAGAAGATTATATTGACAGTTCATGCCTATGTATGAGCACGTACTAGCTCTGGGTAGTGTTACACCTTAATTTGAAGAACATAATCATTAACACTCCCATGTTGATGCCCATGTAACTTGTTGGATTCAAATTTTAAATTTAAAAAGATATAATTAAGTGAAAAAAGAGAGAGGAGGCTAGGAAAATGTTAGGAGAAACCTTAGGATGACACAATGCAAGAGAAATAACCAAGGAAATCCCATTGAAGTGGATTTTCATCAATTTAAAATGCAGTTTTTAAGGATTTCAATCATGTTATCCTTGATTTTAGATTGTCCTTTAGTTTTGATGTTTTGTTAGATATTATGATGAGCTAAATTTTTTATCGTGCCTAGATTAGATAAACCCTGCGATGGATCTTATAATGACTTTGTTTTAGTTTAATTTATTCCTTAATTTCATTAAGATTCAATTATGTGTTCTTATTTATTCTTGAATTGATATTTACGGTATATTATTTCATGTAATCAAGATTGAATTTTTTTATATGAATAAATCTATCATAATTTAAAGGAGATTCATGTAAACTTAAAGATAGTTCAACATAAATCTTCTGGATTATGATCAAAACTAATAGTGAAGTTCATAAGTTAATTAATGAAATTCTAGAGGTTTAATTAGAAAAAATTTTCAATTAATCAAACTAGGATTATATGTTAATAGTTTTGAGAAAGATATTAACATAATTAAGAAATGTGTTATGTGCTAACAGTTAGGACTTTTCAGTTAGATAATAAGAAAAGAGCCATTACTCTTACTCGTAGGCTTTGTGAGATTGACATTTCGTACTCTAAGCCTTATACGATAGAATGATAGGTGCATTAGCTTTAGACAGTCTGTAGATTAAAGGAGTTGAGTTACATATAATTATCATATGAGTTTACTAAGTTTTTGCTGTTATTTCCAAGGATTAGGATATTGAAAAAGTTAAATTGTTATTAATCTAACCATTTATTCCCTTTGAAAATATTTTACTTATTTTAATATTTTATTTTTAATGACCAATATTTCTTTTTCTTATTGCTTTTTCAGGAACAAGATGTTTTAATAACCTAAACTAATCCATTAGAACTAGTTGAAGGAGATCCTGAATCGAATAATAGCTTTACAAAACCCTAGAACTAAACTTAAACAGAAGGAAGAAAGAGAGCTAGAGTTTGAGAACATACAACTAGAAGCTATAGTACAACAACAAAGAACTATGTCTAAGTACATGAGGTGATTGCTAATTGGAATTGAGTCTAGTATCATTAGACCAATTGTTATAGATAATAACTTTAAGATTAAGCCAAATGTCAATCAAATTATCAATAGTTTGTTCAATTTTATAAATTGTAATGTAAGGATCCAAATGCTCAAATCATATTTTTCTATAGATTTATGATATTTTTAATATAAACGAGACCATTAATGATGCAATTAGACCAAGGTTGTTTTCCTTTTTTTAAAAAAACCAAACTAAGTAATGGCTAGTTGAACTCTTTTCCTAAAGGACTGATTATAACATGGGATCATATGGTAAATTTTTTTTTAACAAAGTATATCCCACTTGCCAAGATGATGAAGATGAGAAATGACACATCTTCTTATGCCCAAATTGAATCGAAGACCTTATATGATACATGGAAGAGGTTTAAGGATTTACTGAAAAGATGTCCATATCATAGTATTCCTAGTTTGTTACAGTTTCAAACATTTAATAATTGTTTGAATCCTTTAACCAGACATAGGGGTTCCCCAAACCCCTCCAAAGTCTCTCCAATGATTCCTACATCCATTCCTACATCATAAACACTCATAATCTTCCCAATTTAACTCATTTTAATGCAATAACACTCCTAAAACATTCAATTTCTAAAATGATTTCATAAATCTCCAAAAACTCAACTCAAATGATTCATCACGTGCAACGACTTCTCATCTTTCACCATAGCTTTTATGTATACATCCTATGTAGCATCATCACTTATAATGCTCACATCTCTCAATCCCAAGGTCCAAAATTTACATACTTTATAGCATTAAAAAGCTAAGAGGATAAGCTAAAATTTTCATGAGAACATTTTGTCTAAATAGGCCTAGATTAACCCAGTTTTTCCTCTAAAGTCAAAACACAATTCTTATCTTTCTTTTCCATAATATATTTCACTTTTATGTAACAACAATTTGTATTCAAAATTTATCCTCTCAATTTGGTAACTTCCTCAAGTGCACCCAATTCCAACTTAACCTCATTCTTAATTAATTCATATTTGAAATCCACCTCATTTTTTAACCAAATTCACATTTCAATTTGACAATCATCCATACACAAATTTATATTTCAAACTGACAATCGTCCATACACAAATTCATATTCCATTAACATCATAAAATAAGAGTTTTACAAACTTTAATTGCATTTCAAGCCACAATACATTAATATTCCAAAATCCCCAAATTACATAAGGCACTTGAATAATAATTGCTCAAAATGCAATTACAACTTTGTTTTACATAAATTACTCCAAAACAAAACAAAACATGCAAATTTTGATTTACGCCTTGATTCACTTTCACTTGATCTCTTGCTCATTACCTGAATAAGGGAAAAAGAGTGTGGGTGAGCTTAAAAGCTCGTAGGTAACATGTTTATAATGGATAACAAACAAAACCATTTATAAAGCTCATTTCCATTGAACATTTTCATAAACATAGTCATTCCGCATTAAAATCACAAAACACTTATTTCTCCAAATTCTCATCCAATTCACAATAATGTAAATCATGTATGCATAAACTTGTTAGCATATCATGAATGTAGCGCCCCCTCGCCGTAGGGTACACATCGGGAAACCCGAGGGTCGCTCCGACACGTATCCTACGATAAAGGTTCACTACCAGAAAATTTCGTTTAATATCCACATGGCATCGCAGTAATAAAAACACAATATAACGGAAATCAGTAAATTAACATCCAAAATAATTGTATCTGATACAGTCATCCAATGTCAGAATAGACAAGTCTATCAGTC
>JANTPM010004024.1:0-10486 GCA_025434745.1 Erythroxylum divaricatum
TAAATGAAGTGTCTTAAAATTTAAGAGAGTAGTACCCAGGGACCATGGGATAGTGTGACATGCCAAGATCATTCTTGACTTGGTGAATATCACTGTGGCATACTCCACAGCACATAACCTTGATATAAATATCCTCAGGACCTGTGTCTCTACACAAAAACACAATTTATCCAGAAAAAGCATCATAAGAATAAGAGACGACACATCAATATTGCTACTTACTATACATGTATACGTATCAATATATTAGATCATCGATCCTAAGAGTATCAAAACGTGGAAAAACCTGAGAGTATAGGTATATGGAGATAAGAGTATCAAAACGTGGAAAAACCTGAGAGTATAGGTATATGGAGATAGGATTCCCGATGGGTCTTTCGCTGCCCATCCAACAATTGTTCTCTCAGTTGCAAGGATACCCTTTTTCCCAGTGACTGATGGCAAAAGCACGGAATGTTGTCGATGAGCGTGTGGACACTACATAAAGCAAGCACTATGAGGAGGTGTATATATACACAGACAACAACGATTGGGATGAGAGACGATGGAGGCAGCAAAAGCTAACTTGGCAGTGCTGGAGCATGACATCTCAGCAATGGGTCCCTGAGCGTGGTAGTTGAATCGAAGTGGGGTGAGCGCCATCCTCTGCTGCCATCACCACTTCAATTTTTATTTCTTCAGCCATTTGGTTGGTGTTCTGAATGATGCACAAACATCAACTTTAAACAGCAAACATCAAACGATTAATTATCTTGCGTTCTTGAGCGTGTCCTTCCATAGTTCAACGAGAGTGAACTAATCAGTGACAACTGTCAACTAGGAGATGAATACGCCACCCTACCGGCATAATCTAGGGACAAATCATCACTGGCTTTTATACAAATTATCTGTCACCATCTTAGTTAAGAAAGTTATTAAATAATTCCAGTCAAGTTTTGATTTTTTATTTAAACATTTTCCCTTATAATTATAAGTTACGTTTCGATGAAAAATATTGTGATCTTAGGTAGAGATAACAAACCATTAAATTATCCCGCATCAAACAACGCCGATCTTAACGTTTTATAGGTCCGGATGAATTAAAAAAAGGTTCCAATAAATAGACAATAGATAAATGTGTAAATTTTAAAAGTATATTTTTATTATTAAAATTTAATATCTATACATAAGTGATCCAATTTATAAATCTACACACTCAACAAAATATTAAGTGATCATAATATTAGTTAATAATATCTTGCAAGTTTCAGTAGTAGCAAAATCACTAAAAATAATAATAGTAACAACAAAATGATAATAACAAAAATCGAATAGTAAAACACTAAGAGAATAGAACTAATAAACACATAAATGATCATGATTCGTAAAAAATAATATCTTCATGTATTTCTGGATGTCAAATCATTAATAATATTATTAAAATCATTATCGTTCAACATATCCTTCTCGATAAATAAAATAACTAAATCATTTAACCTATTACAGTCTTATTTAATTATCAAATAATTTTTATTTAATATTCATCAAATACATCTAACTATTTACGATCTTATTTAATTATCAAATAATTTCTATTATTATTTAATTATAATGACATGTTTAATAGAATCATACAATTTTTTTAATAAATGAAGCCATTTATGTAATTTTTGAATTGCGTAACTTAAATTATTTAATTTAGTCATATTATCACTAAACTTATGTAAATCTCTACTAGAGCACAAATCCAACAATTATTACATTACTTGTGGCCAAGTATAATGAAAATTATAATTACAAAAATTATATTATTTATTAATGTTTAATTATATTTTTATAAATAATAAGTAATCTAAAAATAAAAAAGGAAAAACACAAATAAACGCAATATCATTTAATATTAATGTTCTGATTTAAAATGCTAATATAATGTCACGTTAATAATAAAATATAAATTAATTATAATATATTCAAATATTTGATAAACTAAAAATACATTAAACATAAAAAAACTTTACTTTTAAATTATCACCTAGAACTCAGAAGATAAAATTGTGAACAGTTTTTACTGTCAATTTTTGAGTTGAAGCATTTTAGATTGATATTTTGATGAAAATAAAAAAAATTAGAGGGTAAGAAATATACTCAAATGATTCAAAGATATTTATAAATTTAACAAGTTAACGTTATATAGCTAATAAAGGAAACTATTTAACTTCCAAGATTAAATAACGTTAACTTTCTCGGTAAGTTAATTATTAGTTAATGTTAACTTTCTCTTTTTCTTTAACTGACAACTGAAAATTTATTATTATTTTAACTGAAAAATACTGAAAAAAATACGGCTGAAATGTATTAAAAATGGGCCTCTAATAAGGATGGATCTTGGGCAACGGCCAATCATATTTACAAATAACATGATGTTATATGAGGGACCTTTTCGACTTATAAACCAAGTTACTGCCATTGTTGGTGGCACAGGTTAACTGGTTCAACAGCCCATCAGAAGATGAGTGGAAGGTTGCATAGAATGATGGATAAGGTTGGTGATGGTGGGGTACAACAGCAGCAGGAAGGAACGAATCAGAAAATCTATGATAAAGAAAGAGCACCATTCATATGTCACAGCCCATATATCAATATTTTGAGAAAGAGCATCTTTCATATGTCACAACCCAAACCAATATTTTAGTGGATGTGATATCCAAGAAGATAAAGATGAAGCCTAAAAGTATAGATTGGAGTCCACTGTTCATCAGCTGTTAAGCTGCTAAGAAGTACATAGATTAACGTGAAAGTCATTCTAAATTCAGATTATATTGACTTATAGCTCGCTAAATCAGCATGGGAACGCGTCAAAAGGAGGTGTTTATATTTGAACGATGTAATTAAAATTTAAAACGTGTAACAGAGTTGATAATAAGAGTTGCAAATTTTTGATTTTTCAGCTGTCACCTTCCAGATTTGAAGATTAAAATCTTCAAAAGAGTACTACTACATGTATCCAAGCTAGTTTTATTTATTACTTCTTGTTCAATAAAAGGCTTCAAACCTTTCTTTGATTAAACTTATTATTAGTGAACGAATCAGGTTGGTATATCAATGTTTGTCAAAGACAAATTATCAAAATTATAAATGTTTGACTTGATATCGACGTTAAAGCCGTCAACAAGAGAAACCAGACACGCGGCAAAAGGGAGTGGTCCCGCTACAAGTTCCATCAAAATGTTGACAATCTGTGAATGGCTAGAGCAAAAGAGCTGGCATGGTCTTTCTGCTTAAATATTCTAATTATGGAAAATTTGTAAACTGAAGACTTTCATCTTCGAAGCAATAGTAATAAAGTCGTTAGTCATGTACTGGTAAGTTGAATTTGCCTCGATTTTTGTAGCAAATAGTGGTAACGGAAAATGATTTGTACTTTATCCTCTCAAGCAATTAAAGACATTACCGTCGTTCCAGAACTGATGGAAAATTATGGCTATTGTTACAAAATTACTCTTAAATATTGAACTTATCTTGCGCTTACTCCTTTGCACGACTATCCTACTTAGGTCCGTTTAAGCAAAACTCAACAATCTCATTTAATAATCTCGTTCGTCGTTTCCTAGCCTTCCCACGTGATTGTCGACTAACAATCTTGTTCTCGAACGCCTCACAACTTTTGCAATATTTTACTCTTACACTCGCAAGAAAACAACGAAAGCAATATAATAGTAAAGGCAACAATAAAGCAAGAAAGAGATACAACAAACCGTCAACCTTTATTACTTCTCTCAAAGTGTACAGAGGATGTTCTCTCAATCTCAAAGTGTCTCCTCCTATATCTGAGGAGCAAGACTCAAATGAGCTATATATAAGCATCAAGGCTTGAGAACCAAGTTAGAATCCTAACAAAGTTCTACTACCTAAGATCATATCTTATCATTTCATATTACATCATTATCCAATAATAGAACATCCCTATCAAAATAGGACTCTATCCGATAAGATCCATCTACATCCCAACTAACAAGATAAAGATTACACATGACCTATCCTTATCCATGAAGATGTCTACTATCTTCAGATGATCCTCCCATGTGGTCTCTATCTTTTATAGCTGATGTTTATCCTCTGTGATCTTATATATTACATCATCGAAGATCTCCCTACGATCTCTCTTCGTTGATGATCAGTCATCCAAGCCAAAGTCATTCATAGCACACTGGTCTGATCCATTGCTTACTGTGTCAAGTCCATTAGCTATGGTCCGTCTATTTGAGCAATCATTAAATCCTTAGTCCATCCAGAATTGGTTGATCCAACTTGCTAAGTCACCTTGGAGCTTTTGCATGCCATCATCATACGTGTGATCCAACTAACCTTCTACTCAAGATCCGTCTCCAGCTAGCTGTGAAGTGCCTTCATGTGCTAAGAAACTAACAAAATACCCCCACTAGATGAATTCGATACCCTTGTTGAACTAGTCTGAAGGTAGGCATTCATCTGATCCTCGAACTGTCACAAAGTCATATCTTTCTCCCACGTAGCTTCTGTGATGGATCAAGAGTTTGGTCCTTCAGTTCTTCTTATGTTGCCTAATTGTTCGATGATCCAAAATCTTCTCTACTTGATCCTCGAACTGTTTTCTCACAATTGGTTGAGCTCTCTTTACTTGACTACTATTCGGTTATGATGTATCTTCATGGTAAGGTTTAAGAAAACTAACATAAAAAGTAGGGTATACCTTCAATCTCTCTAGCAACTTCAACCTATATGCCACATTCCTCACTTTACTCAGCACTTCAAATGGTTCATTGTACTTTGACACCAATCCACGATGCACTTGCTTGCTCGAGATCTTCTTTCAAATTTGTGGGGTAAGTTTCAACAGTGCCTTATCTCCCACGTCGAACTGTAACGGTCTCCTCCGTAAGTCAGCCTGGTTTTTCATCCATCAAGAAACTTTTTGAATACTATCCCTCGCGTCGTTTAATAACTTTTGTTTCTCCATCATAAGCTGGTACACGGCAGGACACTTTCCACTTGTCCTTTGTTGTGCAATCTCGAGTGAAGTGAGAGGTTGTTGCCCTAAAACTATCTCAAATGGACTCTTTTCTATCGCAGAAGATCAGTGTAAGTTATAGCAAAACTGTACAATATCAATTAAACTTAACCAGTTATGTTGACTAGCACTTACGTAATGCCTTAAGTACTCCTCCAATAGACCATTGATCCTTTCCGTTTGGCCATCTGTATGTGTGATTTGTCGTTGAAAACTTCAAATCGCAGTCTATCATATTAAAAAGGGACGTCCATAATCAACCTGTAAATCTGGCATCTCTGTCACTCACAATGTCTGTAAGGACTCTAAAATATTTCATCACGTTCTTATAGAACAATTTCATTGCAATAATCGAGGGACACGATGCTGATGCTGATGCTGGTGTTGGCCTGAAGATTTCAAACTTAAACGATCTACAATCACCATGATTGTCGCCATGTTTTCCACCTTTGGAAACCCTCCTATGAAATCCATTGAAACTGACATCCATGGCCTTTTGAGAATGGATAACAGTTGTAGTAAATTGGCTTCCTTCTTCCTCTTCGGTTTATCCAACTGATACACATGGCACGTGATGACATAAACCTCAATGTCATTCTCCATTTTCGGCCAATAATAGGAACTAGCTAGGAGCACCATCATCCTCTAAACTCTGGGGTGACCAGCCCACTGTAAATCATGCGTCTCTTTTAACAGTTGCTTCTATCAGCCACCGAAACTTGGACATAAACTGGACTACTTTTAGTCATCAATAGCCTATCTTTATCAAGCCAAAACTTGTGCACAACACCTTCCTTAACTTATGAGCTCAACTTACAGTATATGTTGTCCAATGGAGCCTTAGCTTTGATTTGCTCCAACAGGTTAGACTCCATCCTAGTGATGGCATATAGGACTGCGAATACATCCGTCTGACTCAAAACATCTGTCACATTATTGTACCTTCCCGATTTATGCTCCCACACGAAGACATATTTAGCAAAGAACTCTTGCCATCGAGTTTGATTTACGAACAACTTCTTTTGGGTTTTGAAAAACGTGTTAGCAATATTGTTCAGATGGACAACAAACCTGGTCCTTAAAAAATACACTCGCAATGTCTCAACCACTATAAGCATCTCCTTCTCATGCGTTGAGTATCGCTGCTCCACATTATTCAACTTTCGACTCTCAAATGTTATGGGATGACCTTCCTGTACGAGGACTCCACCAATGGCTTTATTCGATGCATCCGTGTGTACCTCAAATGGAAGATCAAACTTTTGCTATTTAGATAACAACTTTAAATATCTTGAATACCTCTTGACACGTATATGACCAACGTCATTCTTGCTTTTTTTTAGCAAGTTTATCAATGGCGTTGCTTTCTTTGAATATCCATTATAAACTGCCTATAGTAGTTCGCTAGTCTGAGAAAACTCTACAACTCTTGTATTGTCGTGGGAACTTTCCACTCAACTCTTGCTTTCACCTTTTTTGGATTCATCCTGACTTGACCTTTGCTTACTAAGTGACCCAAGAATCTGATCTCTAACTGTGTAAACTCACACTTCTCCATCTTCACATAGAGCTTGTGTTGCTTCAGCCGCTTGAACACTTTCTTCAAGTGCTCCATATGTTCAGCCATATATGTATTATACACCATGATGTTGTCGAGATACATTACTATGAACTCATCAAGGAAATCATAAAACACATCATTTATCAAGTTGTAAAATATCGCTTGGGCGTTAGTCAATCTAAACAGCATGATTAGAAATTCATACCAGCCATACTGAGTCACACATTTTGTCTTTTACTCATCACTCTTGGCTATCCACACTTGCCAATACCCATTCCGAAGGTCCAACTTTGTGAAAAACACAACTCTCGATAATCTGTCCAGTAAATCTTGAACTAAGGGAACATGATACTTATTTTTGATTGTTAACTTGTTCAAAGTTTGATAGTCCATGCACATTTGAAGTGTTCTATCTTATTTCTTCTGGAACTGCACCGGGGCACCATGTGGGGCTTTAGATGGTTGGACAAACCTTGCCTCCAACAGTTCACGAAGTTATTTTTGAAGCTTCCTCAACTCAACGGGGACATCATATATGGTACACATGCAGGTGAGATTGCTCCAAGAACTAACTTAATCATGTTATCTATCTCTTGAAGAGGTAGAAGAGTCACCGACAACTCTTTCAACATCACGTCCTGAAACTCCCTCAACAAGCTTGCAATCGCAGTAGAGACTTCCATCACATGGTCTTCACTAATCTCCCATATGACAGCTAGATAGGTCTCTATACCTTTCTTCAACCTTTTCTTGATGTATATGGCCGACACATGTGCTACCGTTGTTGTATCATCCATCGCTCCACCTTCGGATCTACAACAATTAAAAAAGAAGGAACTTTTCTCATACTTGATCATCATACCTTCCAAACTTAGATACAACACCGTTTTTGCTCCCCTCAAGAAATCGATCTCCAATATCAACTCAAAATCTTCAAGTGGTATGACTATGCAATTGAACTTGACACGCCAACTTCCTGTACTCACTAGGATATTGTAAGCAGCTCCTACCATCGCTTATGCCTTACTTGTCAAGGTCTTTATGCTTGTCGGGGTCTTTGACACCTTAAGCCCTAAATTACGTACCATCCTTTCTATCACAAAAGAGTGCATCGCCTTAGTATCTATCGTCGCAGTTACCTCCTTCCCATTGACTTGTATCCCTACATACATTAACTTGTCAAAAGGGTTAGACTCATCGTTAACCGCGTTCAACAAGATGATCAGATTTAGTGCTGCTTTTGAATCCTTTGCTTCTTCTTCGACAACCAAAACGTTCAACTTCTCCTTCCTTGGACATTCTCTCACAAAATGTGGACCGCTACATAGGTAATAAGCAAGTTTGCTCTTCTTGGAGGATGTCTCCCCATTATTGAAACTACCATTTTGTTTGCCTTTCCCCTTGAAGTCTCCCTTATTGAGGTCTTTCTTCTTTTCCCCCTCGCTCTTCTCCTATTAGGCTAGGCCTTTGCCTTTTGAAGAATTTGAGGAGCTTGCCTTAGTTTCCTTCATCATTTGAAAGTTCTCTAAAACATCAGTAGCCACGATTGCACCAACCACGTCCTTCACATTTTGCATCCCCAATTCCATTTGAACCCATGCTTGTAACTTGGACAAAAAGTTGAAGAGCTTATCCACGTTTGACATATTATCAATGTCAAGCATTAGAGAACTAAACTTTTTATGTATTTCCTTACCGATCTGTCTTGTTTCAGCTTCTTCAAGGTATCCCTCGCAAGCTAAGAAGTGTTTATCGGAAGAAATTGATCTTTCAACTCTTTCTTCATCTTATCCTACATGTCGATGGGATCCCTACTCGTACTGATCTCCACAAAGGTCCTTGTTCTCTATTAAAGCTTGACATCCCCATTCAAGTACATGATCGTTACATTGATCTTCTCAGCATCTGGTATTTTAGTAGCTATAAAGTACTACTCCATGTCCCATAGAAAGTTCTCAAGCTCCTTTGAAAGCTTTGGGCTCATGCACCTTCACCATGGTGCTCTTGACATGTCCAATCTCTTGTATTGCAGCATCACATCTTAAGATCGTCATCTCTAACCTAGTATCTTCTTGTGCCTTCATCAACTCTACTATTTGATCCTACAACGTCTAGATTTGCTTCGCCAACATCTCTATCCTAATGTTGTCGGAAGTAACCTCCTCCTCCACATGAAGAATTGGGCCAATAAGTGCCTCTACTCTGTTGACACATTTTGTCAAATTGTTGCCTCCTGCTATATTGAAATTTGGCTCTGATAGCAATTATTACAATGGTCTTCTTAAGCACCAAACATATCTGCAAGTTGCACATACTCCTTTGCATGATGATCTTACTTAGGTTCGTTTAAGTAAGACTCAACCTTCCCACGTGATCGTCAACCAACAATCTCATTCTCAAAACGTCTTACGACCCTCACAGTGTTTGACTCTCACACAAGAAAACAACAAAAGTAATAGAAAAGTAAAGGCAACAATAAAACAAGAAAGAGATACAACAAATTGCCAACCTTTATTACTTCCCTCAAAGTATATAAATGATGCTCTCTCAATCTTAGATTGTCTTTCTCTATATTTGAGGAACAAGGCTCAAATGAGCTATATATAGGCATCAAGGCTTGGGAAACAAATTAGAATCCTAACAGAACTCTACTACATAAGATTACATTCTATCATATCAGATTACATCATTATCTAATAAGATAACATTCTCATCTAAATAGGACTCTATCCGATGAGATCTATCTACATCCGAACTAACAATATATAAGGTTACACATGATCTATCCCTACCACGAAGATGTATACTATCTTCAGATGATCCTCCCGCGTGGTCTTTATCTTTTAGAGCTGATGTTTATCCTCCATGATGTTATCCGCCACATTATCCAAGATCTTCTACGATCCCTATCCGTGGATGATGAGTCATCCAAGTTAAAGTCAGCCATAACACATTGATTCGATCCAATGCTTACCATGACATATCCATTAGCCATGGTTAATCCATTTGAGTAATCACTAAGTCTTTAGTCCATCAAGAACTTAGCCTTAGCCATGTTATCTCGTCCGAAACTTTACCAAAACTTGCATCATGCTTGATCCAACTTGCTAATCACTTTGGAACTTTTGCATGCCACTGTCATGTGTGTGATTTAACTAACCTTTTACCCTAAGCCTATCTCCAGCTAGCTGTGAAATACCTTTACGTGCTAGGGGGATAATAGCTACTGTTAAGTTGTCTTTGTGCTAATATCAAGCGTTTTAAAAATTTTCAATGTTTTTAGTCTAAACTCGTCGTTATCATTATATCAATGCCATTGTGCTTGCCATTCCCACCCAGAGTGAAAACGTCTAAAAAGACAAAGACGATGAGACAGTTGTGGAGCAATCACTAAGTTTTGATCAACCACATGTCAAGAAGTAATTTAAAAGCCAATAATTAAGGGTCTTGAATTTAAGATTTTGAGGATCAAATTTTGGATTAAGAATTTAAAAAATCTTGAGTACCCCTTCTTTTTAAGAAATTAAAATTATTTAATTTATAAATTTAAAAAACTTAAATTTAAATTAATATCATTTTAGTTAATTATATCAAAATGATATAGTTCCTCCTCTCAACTCAAGTTTGATCCTAATATTATTTATGTTCGTTCAACGACCATTACATAGGAGTCTACATCAATGCTATGAGCCTATGTTTATGAAAGTTCTTATCGCCACATTTGATGTCAAAGTGAATTCCTGGGAAAAAAAAGAAAACCTTGACATATTTTCACTGCTCTTGTCCAATGTTATGCTGTCACTTTTTCCATCTGGTACTCCATATTGAGTTTACCATTATTAGAATTGATTTGATTCCTTTGTATTTATAGGATGTATATCTCTAGAATATTTTTTGTA
>JANTPM010004163.1:0-10475 GCA_025434745.1 Erythroxylum divaricatum
TTTCTCTTTCTTTCTCATTTTCGTTATCCTCTCCTTCTATCCCTCAATTCACGTTTTTCTTCTTCATTTAAAAGCAAGACAACACTTCTTCTTCCAATTATTCCCTTAATGATTGAGAATTGTCCAATTTGCTCTTCCATTTATGCCTTAGGTCTATTATGCTTAAGTGTCTTGCCTACAATGCCGTTAAAAATTCTAACATAACACTTCCTTTTAGAAAAGTTTTCCCCACTATTTTAAGTTTGTACTGACACCAAAATCAATCCATTTGGTTTAGAACTCTAAAAGTATTGCCCTAAACATTTTCAGACTGTTCTTATATTGAAATAGTACACTATACTTAACTTCCATCCAGAATTTGAAAGTCTTAGGGACTGACTTAGATTTTGATTTCTGCATACCATTTGTAGCTCCATGTCTCTAGTTAATTTTGAAATAAAATCATCTTATTCGGAGCTATACTAATGAAGACATCATCAAAATACCGAAGTATGTTCAGTAAAACATTCCATTCATACTCTTCTAACCAACCCTTACTTTGATTCAATCCATCTTTTTTTTTAATTCCCAAAAAATGCTATCAAATTCTATAAGTGACATAAAAATGTGTTAAGAAATTATTTCTTCAAGAATCACTTCATTTGGAGGTCGGATAACCAAGTTATGGGCAAAAGAATCAAACATGATTTTGCCCTCAATCATATTGAACATGTCTCGGGACAAAAGACATAAATTGCACTACAGATGTCGAATCAAGGTTATTCTTAGACGGTTTGAAAGAAGCCTTTAATATCTACAACTTTCATGAAGACCTTGAAGGCAGATTCTATCATCTGAAGGGTCAAAATGGAGCAGATGATAGGATTAGATGAAACCAAAGGAAAAAGAAGATAAATCGGGAAAATTGCTATAATTTTCCCTAAAGATATTAGATTAGGATGTACTTTATATAGTTCAAAAGAGGACTTCAAGATCTACAATTCTCATAAAGACTTGAAGACAAATTATATCGTTTGGGAGGTCAAAAATAGGGAACAGATGATAGTGTACAGAAGGTCAAATAGAGAAGAAGTAGAAAGTCAAACATAGACGATATGATGTCATCACAGACGATATGATGTCATTGTAGACGATAAATTTTACAAACAATATGACATCGTCATAGGTGATATGACGTCATCACAGACGATACATTTTTACAAATGATATGATGTCATCATAGACAATATGATGTCATCACAGACGATACATCCTATACTCCTGAATATCTCCACTTAAAAGGATCATAACTTTCAACTCAAATGTACAAAATTCTCATGCTATATACCTTTGGAAATCTGGAAAGATAATCTACAACTTTCTAGAAGACACGTTTCTATAATTCAGCCTATATCAATCCAAAATTTCTCTCGAATTCGGAACACGAATTTTACATTCATCCACCAATGTACTACACCCAATTCTCAACTTCATGACAAATTTTAAAATTAATAAAGATAGAATTTAAATTTGATATCTTCATGAGAAATGTATCCTTATGTCTCTAGTTTAATCCAAATTAATAATCGTCTCATTTAGATAACTAGAGAAAAAGTTATGGTTAAAAGACTGAAACAAACTCAGTGAATATTTTCTAGATCAACTACCAATTTTGTTTCCAAATCTTTCCTTAACATAACTCATACCAAAATAACCTTTTCTACTTCATTTACTCCTCATTCTCAACTTCATTTTAAATCAATATCATCCATAAAGAAATTATATTCCATGATTAATCATGAACACCAATAACAAGATGTACACATATATACATATCCTACATCAACTTACTACACATATTCATCTTCATTTTTGCTTTCATTTTACTTCTAACTTTCACCTTAATTCTTCTCATTTCAAAATCTCGTATCCACCAAATCACCAAAGCAAAACATGAATTTATCCATATTTCTCATTCACAACTTTACTTTTGTCTATCATTTCTAATTTAAAAATTGTCATTCATTTGTTCTTTACTTATGACTAATCACCAAAATTTCTCATTCAATAGTTCTAACTTCTAAGAAATGTTCAGGGTCCAACATAAAAACTATTGGCTACACTTTTGAAAATGTAGCAAATAATATTTAGCTGTAAAAAATATTTCATAGTGAAAACGTATTGGTGTTGATTTTCAAATCGTCGCTAATACTTTTTCTCTAAAAAATAAAACGTAGGCAAAAACTATTAGCGAAGATTACGGAAAATATTGCCTATAATTTTTAGCTATGGGAATTTGGCAACGTTTTTGGTGACGACCATCAATCATCGTTAATGACTATTAGCAATGATTTTTAGACTTTTAGAGACATTTTTTCATCCCTAAAAGTCTGTTATGTTGTAGTGAGGAGAATATACCAATTGTCATGAGTCAGGGTTAATAATCATTAATTATCAAAATCAATTAATAGTTATCATAATTAGTTAGCAAGTTAGTTTTTCTGTATCAATCTACATAAATAGCATAGAATGCATGTACATGTTGTGAAGTCTTGTACCTTTTTCCTTGATCAATAAAATCTTCTCATAAGTTCAACTTTACAAGTTACTCTTTTGTGACATCTCTTTAAACACCTTCCTTACAATGAGTTTTGATTTCTAGCTAAACTATGCAAAAGCATTAAATGTATAATGATTTACTTTATAGTTGTGGGTTGCAACTTGAAATCTCAGCAAACTATTCTCAATCAGTTAGCAAAGATTCTAATTAATTCTTACCTCATTTTGGAGAAATTAGGACCTTGTTAAGGTTTCAACTATTTCTTAATTTATTACACCATTTATGGCATTAAACTTTGAATTTGTTGTTTATAAGATCACTAAATGGACATGAAGAAGAATTTGTTATTTGTAAGATGACTAGACGATTTTGAGTGCAAAATAGAAATTCTCAACAAAATTTTAAAGAAAATTTGAGGTCATTTATGAATGGAGAAAAGGTAGGTGTAAACACGTAAAATTTAAAGGAAGAGACATTGTTAGAAGTAAAAGGATCAATCACTTTAAGCAGTTTAAGTAAGACGTCTTTAATGTTATGACATCAAAAACTTCGACATATATCTAAACAAGAAATAAAGGTCCTCTTTAAACAAAAGCATCTCCTTGGGTTTATAAAGATATTTTACGTTTTGTAAGCATTGTGTTACAAGTAAATAAGACTGTAAAATTTAATACATCAAATTCAAGAACCAAGGTTGTCCTTGAATTAGTTAAGTTCGAAACATAGTAAGCACCAGTTCCACTCTTGGGAGGAGAAAGGTACTTTATCTCTTTCATTAATGATTATTCCATGAAGTGTTGGTTGTATCCTATTAAGAAAAAAGAAAATGTGTTCCCAATCTTCAAAGTTTTCAAAACATGTGTTAAACTTGTTTTTAGTAAAATATATAGTGTTTAAAGACAGATAATTGAGGAGAATATGCTGGTATTGTATTTGATGCATTTTGTAAGCAAAAAGGTATCAAAAGATAGTTCACTATTGCATACACTCCTAAATAAAGTGGAATAGCAAAGCGGATGAATAAAAAATTGTTAGAAAGAATTTGACTAATGTTGAGAGTTGCAGGCCTAAAGAAGGCTTTCTAAGAAGAAGCAGTCAATGACTCTTATTACAAGATGAATAAAGTTTTATCAACTATAATTAGGTTAAAATTGCTAATAGAGATGTGGACTGGAAAGCCAGTGAATTATTCCAACTTTCATGTATTTAGAAATCCTACGTGTATGATGTCTAATGTCAAAGAAACCTTAAAGTTGGATCTAAACTTTAGTAAATGCTTATTCTTGAGATATACTGATGGAATAAAGGGGTATCACATATAGGATCCCAATGCTCGCAAGGTTATTGTTAACAAGAATGTCACCTTTGCAAAAAATAAATTTTGAAAGGAAGAAAAAGATGACAACACTTCACAAAGAAATTTAGGGACTTATATACAAGTGGAAAAGGAATTTCAAACTTCTTTTGAAGCATCATTGAAGTAATATATTCAAAAAACAATTAAATCTAAAACTTCAAAATTTTGTTAATCAAATTGGATGAAAAGACCATCAAATTGGCACTCGAATTATATAATAGATGACAATATGGCATACTGGCTTTTAATAAAGGATAGAGAGCCAATAACTCTCCAAGAAGTTGTTAGCTAAAGGTTTGTATTTAACGATTTTGATGATAACTATGTAATATTTCAAAATTCAAATTGGATTTATTTCCTTAAATAGGAAATGATATAATTCTTAAAAGGAAATAAAATCATTGGATAATTATTTCCTTTCTTACAGGAACCTTCATTATAAACTTACCTTATTAACATCCGGAAGGATCTTATTATTTTGAATAATTAGCTCTAGAAGTTTTGATCTTAACGTTTGAATATTCCAGTAGAGATGATATTGAAGATCTATTAAATTCAAAGTCGATTCAGAATATGAGTGAAGCAATGACTAGTTGAAGAAATTGCCTATTTGAAGAAGAGCAATAACATTTGTAAAGGAGACACAGATACACAGACTTTTGAAACACTTTAGCTACATCTGTACTCTTGAAATTTATATCCACATCAAACTCCTTGTGCTTTATAAAGTGAAATCACTCTATCGAGAGGGAGAGATTGTTGTTTGAGAACTTATGTTTGAGCTTACCTTATATTTTTTCTTTTTGTGAGTTTATAGAAGCTTGTTATACACTTCAAGGGTCGAAGGTTGGAGAACCTTGAAAAATATATACTTTTGAGCTTGGAGAGGCTCGTCAAATTTAATACTCTGATTCTTATAGTGAAATACTCAAGTTAGATAGTTGGGGATTGGATATAGGCTTTGTTATTAGCCGAACCAATATAAATCTCCGGTATCATTCTTTCTCTCTACTTAACTTTTAAATTTTCACATTATAATTTTGTGTTTTCAAAAGGCTCTTTCAGTTTTACAATAGGCTCCTTCTGTTTTTATAAAGCAAGAGGTTCTTTTCACTTTAAGCATTAACATGGTCCTTTCTTTTTTAGCGTAAGTAGGCTCCCTTTAATTAACAAGCTGTTTTTGTCTTTAAATAATTAATAGGAACCTTTCATTTTTAAAATGTTAACAGGATCCTTTCGAATTTTAATAGGAATTTTTTATCTATTGATGTATTCTGTTTAAGAAGGATTTTATCGATTTAAAAAATACCTTGCAAGTTTTTATACACATAATTCACTCCCCTTTTACGTCTGTTTGCTTTATCATTTGGTATCAAAGAGAGGTTTCAAATTTATTGTGTTTTACAACACGTGATAGATCATGGCAACAACTTGAGAAGCCTTAAAGGACAAATTATCTTAAAGCATCCTTACTTTAGTGGAAACAACTATTCCCATTGGAAAGAGAAAATGACTATATTTCTTCAATCTATAGATATTGAAATTTGGCAAGATATCAAAGTTGGAGGAACACATCTTGCTACTGATAACGTAGAAGTGTGGACTGAAGCTAAAAGAAGAAATGCACAGCTAAATGCCAAAGCAAACATCATCTGATTCATGCACTCGCTCCAAAAGAGTATGAAAAGATATCTCACTATTCTACAGCAAAAGAAATGTGGGACAAGCTTCAAGTCACCTTTGAAGGAATGCATAAGGTAACGAAACATAGAATAAGTCCTTTAATACATCAATACAAAACTATTTGCATGAAATAGGGAGAAACAATAGACGAATTCTTCGAACGCTTCAACAACATCATCACATCTTTGAAGAACTTCAATAAAGAATATCCAAATGATGAGTTTGTAACAGGATCCTAAGATCATTGCCAAAGGAATGGAGGACCTATGGTGACAGCCCTAGAAACTGCAAAGGATCTCGAAATAATCTCACTCGACTTGTTAAGAGGAAATTTAATGATCCATGAAGCTGAGCTTAGGTGTTATGAAGGATCCTCATACAGAAGAAGAATGACACTAAAACCTTGATGCATTACTTAGGAGTGTTAAAACCTTGCTAATTTTGTTAATGGAAGAAATAACCTTGATGCGTTACTTAGGAGTGTTAAAGGCATCTTTGATAAGATCGGAATAGGATATAATGAAAATGACAATATTAGGCCATTTAAGAATTTCTTTGTTAACTTTAGTAATAGCTATAGTGAAAACAGTAGGAACTGATAAATGAAAAAAAAATCATAACAACCATCATTCATTTATTTTATGTGATTATTTTGGTAGAAATGATCATATTAGTCACTCTTGTTGCTTTTTTGAAAAAAATTAAGAAACTACCTCAAATGTACGTTTGGAGACCGAAAGGTAAAACTACTAACAAGAAAGGACCCATAAAAATGAGATAATACACTTTACATATATGCTTCAAATCAAAGACAAGAGAAAATCAATAAATAGTTAATAGCTGTTGTTTGAGACACATGATAGGTAAAATATCGCATTTCAACTATATTGAAAGGAAAGACAAAGGTGATGTTGTCTTTGCCAATAAAAATAAGAAAAAAGTCACCACAATTGGTAAAATCAGTTATTCTAACTCTGCTTCTATCGATAATGTTCTTTATGTTGATGGATTGAAACATAATTTGTTAAGTGTAAGTCAATTATGTGATAAGGGTTATAGACTTACTTTCTATGCATCATATTGGGAAATTACTAATAATCTTAATGATAATATTGTATTCATTGGTCCTAAAAATTAGAACATATATTGTGCTCAATTGGAAAATATGTCCTCTCAAAATGACAATTGTTTTTTCTCAATAAAAAAAGGATTCTTTTATCTAGCACAGACGATTTGGACATGCTAGCATGAGCATCCTATGAAAATTATCCAAAAATGACCTGGTAAGAGGACTACCAAATTTGAAATTTGAAGATAATCAGGTTTGCGAAGCTTGTTTAAAAAGGAAACAAATCACAAGGCTGTACCTCTCCCTTACAGATGCGTTTTCCCGTGGTGAGCTGGGTGGGCTACAGGAGGAACAAAACTGTGAGGGTGTTTGGCTCGAGGCTTTGGCCCAAAGCGGACAATATCTGCAAGTAGGTGGTTTGGGCTGTTACAAATGCTATCGAAACCAGTACCCGGGCATATACCAACGGGGACGCTGGGCCTCCTAAGGGGGTGGATACTCGTTATCCCATATCGGTCGGAGAGGAGAATAAAGCAAGCCTTATAAGGTTGTGGAAACCTATCTCTTACAAATGCATTTTCCCGTGGTGAGCCGGGTCGGCTCCAGGAGGAATAAAATTGTAAGGGTGCTTGGCTCGAGGCCTTAGCCCAAAGTGGACAATATCTGCAAGTGGGTGGTCTGGGCTATTACAAATGGTATCAGAGTTAGTACCTGAGCATATGTCAGCGGGGACGCTAGGCCTCTTGAGGTGGGGTGGATACTCGTTATCCCATATCGGTCAGAGAGGAGAACAAAGCAAGTCTTATAAGGCTGTGAAAACCTCCACCTTATGCGCGTTTTCTCGTGGTAAGTCGGGTGGGCTCCAGGTGGAACAAAACCATGAGGGTGCTTGGCTCGAGGTCTTAGCTCAAAGCGGACAATATCTGCAAGCGGGTGGTCTAGGTTGTTACACTACAAGTGTTTCATTTTATATAATGGAAAAGATAACCTTGAAAAGTTTAATGTAAGATTAGATGAAGCTATTTTTTTGGGCTACAGTATCACTAGTAAATAATTCAGAGTCTATAATAAAAGAACAAAGAAGAAAAAAGAGTTGATATACATAGTATTTGATAAGGCATTATCTTCGACAATAACAGCCGATTTAGATGATGAAGAGCATCCTTTGATTCCTAAAGATACATCGCAAACTCAGACTACACCTACAATATCTTCAGAATTGTAAGATCAAGAAGGTCCTTCTGACGACAAGACAGAGTAGGCTCCTTTACCTCAGTAGAAGCCTATATAAAGGAAAGCACCTAGAGAATGGAGAGGTCTTGATACACATTAGTACATTCTAGGAGATCCCTCTAAAACTTTAAGAACCAAATCATTATTCAAAAATAATTTTGCTTCTCTCATCTCACAACCATTGAAGAAGCTCTTACTGATGAAAACTGGGTTTTAAATATGAAAGACGAATTAAATAAGTTTGACAAAAAGAAATTTTGAAATATCGAACACGTCCTCAAAACAAGTCAATCATTGGAACTCGATGGGTATTTTGAAACAAATTTAAAAAAAATGGTAAGGTGGTAAGAAACAAATGCAAACTTATAGCTTAATTTTATAATTAATAGGAAATTATTGATTTTGATGAGACTTATACATCTATTGCTAGATTGGAATCAATTAGAATTTTACTTGCCTTTGCATGCTATAGAAATTTCAAACTGTTCGAAATGGATGTTAAAAGTGCATTTTTAGATGGTTATATTAACGAAGAAGTGTTTGTTAAGCAATCCTCGGGTTTTGAAGATAAAAACCATCTAGATTATGTGATGAAGTTAACTAAACCTCAGTATGATTTAAAATAGGCTCATTGAGCATGGTATGAAAGGTTAAATAACTTTTTACTTAAGAATAACTTTGAAAGAATAAAGGTAGACAACACCTTATTTATTAAAAAAAAGGAGAATGATTTATTCATAGTGCAAATAGATGTTGATGACATAATATTTCGTGCCACTAATCCATCTTTCTGTGAAGAATTCTCAGCTTTAATGTAGGGGGAGTTTGAAATGAGCATGATGGGAGAATTATTATTCTTTCTCTTATTGCAAATCAGGCAAACACAAAAAGGAATCTTTATTAGTCAAGACAAATACACAAAGGAACTCATCAAGAATACCATTTTGAGTATGTCAAACCAATGAGTACTCCTATGTACACTGGAACTAAACTTGATAAGGATGAAGAAGGCAAAGCTATGGATGAGACAAAGTATAGAGGAATGATTGGATCACTACTATATCTTACATGCACAAGTCCAGATATTATGCTTAGTATGTGTCTTTGTACACATTTTTAATAAAATCTAAAAGAAAGCCACCTCAAGCAGTCAAGAAGATATTTTGATATCTTTATGGAACTATGGATTCTGGACTAGGGTATCCAAAATTTGATTCATTTGACATAGTTGGCTATTGTGGTGCAGATTATACAGGCGATAAAGTCGATTGAAAAAGCACAAGTGGTCACTATCAATTCCTTGAAGGATGTCTACTATCTTGGTCCTATAAAAAAACAAAATTGCACAACACTTTTGACAATTCAAGCAGAATATATAGCAACTGTCAGCTATTGTACACAAATCTTATGGATAAAATATCAACTCTAGGATTTTTCTCTAAACTTTTCTCATATTCCTATATTATGTGATAATACTAGTGTAATAAATTTTTCTAAAAATCTTGTACATCATTCTAGGACTAAGCATATAGAAATAAAATATCATTTTCTTGGAGATCATATTTCAGAAGGAATCATTGATCTTTTGCATATTAATACTGAAAATCCAATAATTGATATCTTTATCAAGCCACTCTCGGAAGATAGATTTTGTGTGTTAAGAAAAGAGTTTGGTATGTGCAAACTATCTGATATTATTTTTGTATGAATATTCTATGCTACTTATATCTACAAATATTAGCAGATTCCTTCTTATCTGATCCTTTAGTGGGCTCCCTCTAGTTTAGAAGGCCCCTCTTAATTAGAAACCTCCGCTTAGTTTAGTAGGCTCCTTTTATTTTACAAGGCCCTTATTGGTTTGATAAAGTAAGATACACGTGTCCTAAAAAGGAATCTTTTTATGGAGTCATTTTAGTTTTTGAATTTGAGAATTCCGTTCAATCTAAGATACAAATAGTGAGTTTACATTATGGAAGAAAAACATGTATATGTAATATTAGGTATTAACTCATTATATATGAGATAAAAGAGATATCTAATTTGAATTACTAATAATGAAAAACTACTAATGAGAAGTTAGATCCTAACAACTCACCGTACGTGTTTGACATACGATATGCAGACGATCACACTTCCTCTATTGGCATGTACGATTGTTCATCATCTCACAAGATAAACGCTCAAGAATTGCTCAGTATACCCTAAGCAAACTTCCTTCGTTTACTCATCTTTGTCATTCTCATCCACGCCACTCTTTCTCTCTACACCCTAACGTTTTTTCTTTCTCTCTGAAACTCATAAACCTTTACGAGCTCATCTGTAATGGACCGTATAAAATCAAAGGGACAGAAGAGACCCTAACCTCAACTTCCAGTGACGATGAAACTCTCCGCCATGAACAAACTTTTGCCTCCGAGTCCTCATATCTGTCTCTAATAGTAGGTTCATTGAACACTCCTTTTGAACTTATTTCTTGTAACATCCCATATTAGGGGTTAGGATATTAAGGAAATTCAGTACATTTTATGCTTTGTATATTTGAATATTAGCTTATTTGTGCATAAGCATTTTGGACACATACAATAATTGTACAT
>JANTPM010004286.1:0-10466 GCA_025434745.1 Erythroxylum divaricatum
CTAGAGTTTTGATGGAGGGTTTTCGTCAAACGCTTATGGATTGTCAACTATATGACTTGGGGCAAAAGGCCCTACATTCGCTTGGGAAAATCGACTTCATGAAGTGGCAATAGTCAGGGAAAGATTAGACAGGGCGGTTGGGACAACTACCTGGTCTTCCTTGTTTGGGTTGGCACGGGTATATGTTTTACCAGCTGAATCTTCTGACCACCTACCCATATTTCTCTCTCTGGGCATTCCATGGCGCAGATACGTGCAACGTCAATTTCGCTTTGAAAACGCATGGACCATCGAGGAGGAATGTCGGCAGAGAATACTTAGGCGATGGTCAAGTGGCTCCACAGGGTCTCTCCAACACAAACTTCTTTCTTGCTCTTTAGATTTGCAAGCTTGGGAAACATCGAAGACCCACAAATTCCACTGCGAAATCAAGAAAGTTAAACAGCAGATGGCAAGTGTGCGTCGACAGTCATGTTTAAATAGGGATTTTTTACAAATTCTGGAAAAGCAATATGGTGACCTCCTTTTACAACAAGAAATTTATTGGAAACAAAGATCCAAACAACACTGGCTAGCAGAAGGGGATTCCAATTCAAAGTTTTTTCATCTTATGGCTTCTCATAAGCACAAGAAAAACTTCATTTCACAACTCAAAAACAACAACGGCGAATGGATTGACTGGGACTCAGGCTTACCGACTATGTTACTGACATATTATCAACAACTCTTTACTTCTTCCTATGGCGACGCCAATCCAATTCTCGACCATGTTGATAGTAAGGTCACTACTTCCCACAATCAATTACTATTAGCCACGTACACTGAAGAGGAAGTGCGGAGGGCATTATTCTCAATGCATCCTGACAAGTCACCGGGACCAGATGGTTTCAACCCAGGCTTTTTCCAGACTTATTGGGATATCGTCGGGACAGAAGTTACTACCGCCTGCCTTGCCAGTTTAAATGGAGATGCGTCTATGCCGGGGATGAACAAAACAAATATTATTCTTATCCCAAAGAAGAAAGCACCAGAAACTATCGCTGATTTGAGACCTATATCATTAAGCAACGTCACCGATCGTATAATCTGCAAAGTACTAGCCAATCGATTAAAACAGGTTCTACCATCCATTATTTCTGAGACGCAAAGTGCTTTTATTCCAAATCGGTTAATTACTGATAACATTATTGTGGCTTATGAGCTTTTTCATTCTCTTAAACGAAAAACCCAAGGAAAGCTGGGGTCACTCGCCTTAAAAACAGACATGAGTAAAGCTTACGACAGAGTTGAATGGGAGTATCTGAGGAAGCTCATGTTGAAACTGGGTTTTGATGACATATGGGTCTCGAAGGTTATGAACATAGTCACATCGGTATCCTATCATTTTATTCGAGGTAATGATGAATATGGTCCTTTGATTCCTAGTCGTGGATTGAGACAAGGAGACCCGCTGTCTCCTTATTTATTCATCATATGTGCGGAGGGCCTATCGGCTAGTCTACATAAATTACAGGCACAAGGATACATACATGGGGCAGTAGTTGCAAGAGGCGCTCCTCCAGTGTCCCACCTATTTTTTGCTGATGACGCTATCTTTTTTACAAGGGCTACAGTGGAGGAGGCAAGGCATTTGAAAAATATTCTACAAATCTATGAGCATGCGTCGGGTCAAAAAATAAATTTTCTTAAATCAGGACTTTCTTTTACTCCAAATACTCCGCCTCATATGAAGAATGTGATATGTCAAACTTTGGAGGTTGCGGAAACTGCAGGTCCTACAAATTATTTAGGTATGTCGTCAGTTGTTGGAAGGGGTAAACGCCATATTTTTCATTATGTGATAGAAAAGCTTACAAGGAGGTTACAAGGATGGAAAGCTACAGTACTTTCGAAAGCTGGAAAAGATATTTTGTTAAGGACCGTTGCACAAGCTATGCCTAACTATCTCATGTCCTTGTTTCTTTTACCATTAGATACCTGTCAAGAGCTGGAGAAATTTATGAATGGTTTTTTCTGGCAAAATGGAGGAAGAGCTAATGGAGGTATACGCTGGATGAAATGGCAGAGGTTAGCCATCCCCAAGATTTTTGGAGGTTTGGGATATCGTGATCTGAGGCAATTCAATATTTCCCTTCTGGCGAAACAAGGCTGGAGGATATTAAAATATCCACACTCGCTTGCAGCAACCATCCTAAAAGCGCGATATTTCCCAACGACCGATTTCTTTTCCGCAGCATTGGGTAATAATCCCAGTTACATTTGGCGAAGCATCCTTCAGGCTAGATCACTTCTCAGTCAAGGCTGTCGCAGAAGGGTAGGTGATGGTCTGAACATCCACATCTGGAGGGACCCATGGCTGATGGACCCTGATGATCCATTCATACACACACCATCCAATGACCAGCTAACGCATGTGGCTGAGCTCATTACAAACCACAGGTGGAATGAAGCCAAGATCAGACAGGTATTTCACCAACGCGACGTCGACCACATTCTCCAGATTCCACTCAGCTTCTCACGGCGTACAGATGATTGGTTGTGGACTTTAAACACTCAAGGGGCATATACAGTCAAAGAAGGCTATCGCCTTGGCATGGAAGAAGTGGCTTTAGACTTACGTCAACCTGACTTTCCATGGGGAAACATCTGGCAACTGCATATCCCAGGTAAGGTTCGATTTTTCCTCTGGCGTTCCTTAAGGAATGCTCTCCCATGCAGAACCAATCTAAAGAAAAAACACATTGTTATCGACGACAATTGTCCCATATGCGGTGCGGCAGCAGAGGACGAACTTCATATCTTGTTACGTTGTACTTTTGCTACTTCTGTTTGGTGCCTTTATTTTGCGAACTGGACATTACCTCATACGTCCACACTGCACTCTTGGTTTGCATCAATTCTGTCCAGTTTTCCTCAGGCACAACAGGAGCAAATTTTCATGATCTTATGGAGTTTGTGGACCAACCGAAATGAAGTTGTCTGGCATAAAAAGAAATAGCACCTATCCTTCATTCTACGTAGAGCTTCAACCATACTTTCCGACTGGCAGACTGCTCAACAACGAAGTAAACCCACATCCCCACCTAAGCAACAAACTCGACCTCAATGGAGAGCCCCACCACCGAACCATTTTAAATGCAATGTTGATGTGGCGATTTTATCCTCTGGCTTGTATGGATTAGGGATGGTGATTCGGGACTGTAACGGCCTAACTTGTGCCGGTCGGTCAATACTCGTGCCAGGATGAAGGGATCCCATCCTGGGTGAAGCGTTATGTTTTCGGGAAGCCTTAAGTTGGATCAAAAGCCTATCTTTTTCTCCGATTTGTGTGGAAACGGATTGTCAGATGATTATCACATTTTTGAATACCACACAAATTTTTTCTTCATATTTTTCGACGATTATCCAGGATTGTCAAGCTCTTCTTCACGAGCATCAGTTTATTTCTACTGCTTTTGTTAAGAGATCAGCGAATCAGGTCGCCCATATGATTGCTAGGACGGCTTATTCTATGTCTGGTTTCGAGTGGGGGGTATGCCCTCCAAGTTTTTTGTATGACGTTTTATCTTTGGATTTGAATAATATGCGCTGAGCGCACATATTAACGTTTCAAAAAAAAAAAAAAAAGTTAGTAATAGCAGAAGTGAAAAGAAGCATTAGTTAGTGTTATTCAGTTTTTACAAAACCAGAAGCTAGTTTCGTATGAGAAAAACAGAACTTCACTGTTCTATTCGAATACCATTCCTTTCATTACACAAAACCAAACACCTTACATACACTGATTTGTGAGTGACTTAAGTTACAATTTAGGAGGAGCATTATACATTCAGACTACAAAATAGAGGAGGAGTTCAAGAAGTACAATGCAGCAGATTTCCTCTTGCGTAAACAGTGCACAAGGTGTTTGACAGAATGTTTCAACTAACTTTGTTCCTCAACAGGTTGTGCGGTGAAGGAGCCTTCTTCAAGCCTTCAAGGGAGCACTTTCAAAAGATATACCATGATCTGCAACCAAGAAATGAACATGAGCTTATCTTAACGATGAGAGGACGTCGTCCATTCCTTTCCGCGGCTTGCAAAGAGCTTCCAAGGGCTCAAGTTTAGGCATGCTGAGTCCTATTGCCTCTGTCATGTCGATCTTCTGTTCACTAATCCTGGACCATTCAAAACATTGAATCAGGGCACCCAATGTCAGTCCTACTGTTGTCCTTCCTAGAGCAGCTCCAGGACAGATCCTCCTTCCCGCACCGAAGGGAAGAAGCTTATACCCTTCAACTTCTCCACGTTCAAATCTCTCCGGCATAAAACTTTCTGGTTTAACCCAATACTTCGGGTCCCTGTGGATCTTCCACGCATTGACCAGCAACATTGTGCCCTTCGGCACGTTAAAATCACAAACAACGCAGTCCTCAGATGACTCGTGTGGAAGTAGAAGAGGAGCTGCTGGGTAAAGTCGAAATGTCTCATTGATGACATTTTGCAGATAATTCAGATTTGGGAGGGTTGTTTCATCCACCAGACGTCGTATTCCAACAGTAGCTTCTATATCAGACACAGTCTTTTGCATAGCTTGTGGATTGTTGAGAAGAAGTGACATTGCCCAGTCCATAGTTACAGCAGAGGTTTCCGATCCTGCTATAAGCATTACCTGCGACAAATAAGCAGGACTATTCAACTCTATGAGATTTATCAGATCAATACAGGTGAAAATTTTATCGCATAATTAGTATAGCATATATGTTTATTACCATTATAACACCTTTGATGTCCTCATCAGAGTAGAGCTCCGGTTGAGTCTCTTGCAGCAATAACATGGCATCAATCAACGTCGTCCCACTTTCTCCGTCAATTGAATTTAACCCAGACACTCCCAAAGACGATTCCGTTCTTTTTTCTCTTTTTTCATTAACAAGGTGTTGCACAAAGGCATCAACTTTCTTCATTACTTTTATCATCCTCCTCTCAATTCCTTGGAAATCAATCCACTGTAGGAATGGAAAAAAGTCGCTCAAATGTGCAGTTCCATGGAGTTGCGCGAACTCCCTAATAAGAACCCTGAACTCTTTTGCTTCATTGTCCGCTACACCCTTTCCATAATAACGCTTCCCAGCGATCATTCGCAACAAGACGTTGAAAGCAACCTCCATAAACAAAGATGAGAGCTGTACTCTCATCTCTCTGTCTCTGGACTCTTGGAATAGTTGCCTTAGCAGTAGCTGAATTTCCTCTTCCAAAATTTTGCTAAACTTGTCAAGGTGGGACTTAGAAAATAGCTCCATTGACGTGACACGCCTAAGGTTGCGCCAGTGATCTCCATAGGAGGAGAATCCAATGGTCCTGTAATTGTATTGAAGGTGTTTCCCAGCAATCAAACGTGGGCGATTTGCAAAGATGATGTCGTTCTTCGTGAAGCACTCTTCAACTGCAGATGGCGAAGAGACTACAAGGACCTTACGAGTACCAAATCGGAGAAATAATAGATCACCATATTTTGTGCAAAGATCGCCGAGTGACCGATGCATGGGTTGGTTAACCATATGAAGATGGCCTAGAATTGGAAGAGAAGGTGGACTTGGCGGGAGATTAGTTGTTCTCTTCCCATGCTTTTGTAAAACCAACTTAAAGACCAGGATAAACACTAACAGAAGTGTGAAATTCAGCCATTCCATCTTTTGTTGTTGGTTGCTCAGTGTTTATCTCTTTGTATGGGAGAATCATAAATTTATATTGGCCACTATTGTGTCCTGATTCATGTAAGACTAACAACACATGAATCACGACCTTTTCTTATTCATGTAAGACTAACAACACATGAATCACGACCTTTTCTTAGGCATTGGTCACATCGTACATACTTGATCGTCAATTATATCGAGATATTTTTATAAAATATCGATATAGTATTCAACAATTACAAGAATTTAGATATCATTTATAAAATTTTTAGATGAATAAAAATAATTTATAGTGTCAAATAAACACTAAAATATGTGATAATTAATTAAAACAAATTGAAATAATTAAGCACAATTATTTTGATATAATTAAATAGTTAAATACTCGTTTATTTTTATTTAAGGATTTAAAAAATAAATATAAATATTGAATATTAAATTTTTTTATAATTTCAAACTTATAAATTATATAACTTATACTTAGTAACCCTATATAATGTTTTTATAAGGTTAGGAAGCTGGAAATGACTACCAATATTGGTATCGGCTCGATCTAATGCTAACAAACTCTTTCTTTAATGTCTTCCACTTTATAAGACAATCACATATACGGTGAGACCTTATTTAACCATTGAATTCGAGAACTTATAGCGATTTTCTCATGTTGGAAGCAACGGAACATATATAAATTATCTTCCTCTTGCTTCAATAACTTGGTGGTTCACTTGGTATAGTTTTACTATGCCCCTTTTGTGGTTCAATTGGTAATGTTGGATATGTGGTTCGGGCTTGCTTGTAATTTAAAGGATGATAAATCTAAAAAAATTAGTGAGAAAACCAAGCCGTTTTGTTTATTGGTGACTTTCTCTCCTTTCATCTGCAATGTGCAGTCGACAATGAATTTTTTAATCGACAATGCCCTTTCGTTCATTTGTGAATTTTCTTGGTTAAAATAAAGAGAAAATAATCCGAAATGAGAAAAAAAAAAGTACCTTCTGTATCATTGTTCATTGATGAGAGACCTTATATATTCAACTTAGAATGGAATAAAATTTAAACAAACTAAACAAATTCTATCTATGAATGAACTGTACAGGCCAAAAGGATATAAAAAAAACAGAAACAAAGGCTTAATAGAAAAGTAATGTTTAATAGTCCTCCTAAAGATGGAGAGTGGATATTTAACACTCCCATCTTGGATAAAAACAAATGCAAAAGCTTGGCACCAAGTGCGTTAGTAAACAAATCTACAAGCTAGGCTTGAGAAGAGACATGAAAGGTATGAAAGTCTACTTCAATATGTTTGTTAGATTGTGAAAAACTGGATTGGCTGCAATTTGGAGAGCTGACTGACTTAGAGATATTTCCTAAATTCCAGGGATGCTTAGAGATATTTGCTAATTTCCATTAGTCACATCATAGCAAAATAGATATTTGCTAATTTCCATTACCATTGGTCACATGATAGCAAATATCTCTAAGCTTTATTTGTCAAAAAAAAAATCTCCAAGCTTTTCCTGTTATTAGTCTTAGATGAATCATGACATAATGACCAAAATAAATGTCTGATTTTACCATACAAGAGATGTCGTTCCTATTTGGATGGGCTTTTGAGAGGTTAATAAATACTTTTCTTCACTACAAAAGATTTTTTAAAGAAAAATAGGTGTTTTATTGTAAAATAAAAAAGTAGTTTTTAAATAGATATGGCTTTTTTGGTAGCTAAAATATAGCTTTTTAAAAAGTTCAAATTTGGAACTTTTCAAAAAAGTCTCTCAAATGACTTTTTCGGGTAGATTTTTTAGATTAATTAATGAGCCTATTTTTTAGTTCCTTTTGCTCTTATGTTTTGCACATAATTCCTACAATATTAACACACATATCTTCATGTTTACTTAACTTGATATTTATTATGAGATTTATATAATATTATTTGACTTTGTTATATGTTGTAATATTTATTTTTTATATTAATTTTGCTTATGTTATAACTTATAATTCATATAAAAGATTTGGTTAGATATATTTTTATTTATGCTTCATATGGTTTAAAATTATATACTAATTAATTTATTGTACTTTACATATTGTTTAATAAACTTTAAATAATATTTATATGCATAAATAATATTTATTATAAAATAAAATATAGTTAAAATTAAAAGTTCTTTTTATTTTTATGTTGCTAAACAATTCACTGTATGAAGCTCTTTTTTTTAAAAAAAATTTTAAATGACATTCAAAAAATCAACTAGTTTTTTAGAAAAATTCTTCTTAAAAAAAATCTACAAAAAAACCTCACTAACAAAAGCTCTACTGGTATAAGTCCAACCAAATAGAGACAGTCAATTATGTATAATGTGACAAATGCCTAGAAATTAGCAAATATACATAATTGAGTGTCAATTATCAAAACTTTAATTATAATCTGCATGTTATGTGTTGGGCCGGGTTTTAGGGTTTACTATTAACTTGTCCTTATTTTGTCTCCTTTGATTCTTTACAAGAGGTCGTATTTGACACTCATAAAGAACAAAAAGAAGTAAAATATGACAATTTTGTTTATCTTGCCCACAACCTATAAAATATTAAGAATGATATTTTTTTACTTTGCCCACGACCTACAAAATATTAAGAACAGACCTGGTTACACGATTTTAAAAAGAAAAATATCTATTGGTATTCAACAATTACAAGAATTTAGATATAATTTATAAAATATTTAGATAAATAAAATAATTTATATTGTAAAAATAAACGTTAAAATATGTGATAATTAAAATAAAATGAAATTATTAATTATAATTAATTAGATTTACTTAAATAGTTAAACACTCATTTATTTTTTATTTAAGATATTAAAAATAAATTTAAGTATTAAGTAGTAGAATTTGTAATAATTGCAATCTTATAGGTTATAAGTTACAAATTTTATAACTTATGCTTAGTAACCTTATAACGTTTTTATAAGGTTTGGAAGCTGGAAATGGCTAGCAATGAAATTAGCTGGATCTGATGCTAATAAACTCTTTATTTAATGTCTTCCACCTTATAAGAGAATCGCATGTACGATGAGAACTTATTTAACCATTGAATTCGAGAAATTATACCCATTTTCTCATGTTGGAAGCAACGGAACATTTATAAATTGTCTTCCTCTTGTTTCCATGGGGTGGTTCACTTGGTATAATATATTTTTTTTGGAAGAAATTGAGTTCACTTGGTATAGTTTAACTAAGTCCCTTTTGTGGTTCAATTGGTAATGCTGGATATGTGATTCGGGCTTGCTTGTAATTTAAAGAATTGATAAATGGAAAAAAAAAGATATACTTCCATCACTTAATTTTTAATCGTTTTAACAAATTGAATAGTTTATTTATAATTTATAATTCATAAAATTATAGTCAATAATTTTGTATAGTTAATCATAATATTTTTATTAAAGTAAAAGTTAAATTTTAATATTTTAGAGAGTTTAAAATGAATAATGTATTATTTTCAAAATATTTTAATTATATTTCGATTGAATCGTAATATTTTTCTTAAGAGTTTTGGAGATTATATTTGAAACATAAGAAAATGTTACCAATGGCTTTACAAGGTTAAAAGTCTTCAAAATGCCTTTCCCTTGATAGTTGTATTGATCCCAAAGCATAGATTCTATAATCCTGATAGTGAGAAGTTAATTGTTAGCAGAAATATAATTCTCTCAACTTGAAATTTAATTGATTGAAGAAGTAAATTCAGCACTAGCAACTTCCCCTCCACTTCATATGTTGGTATTACTGACAACATATGAAGTGGCATAGAAAATGAACAGATCACAAAATGCAATGATGGAAAAACTCATGACAATAAAAGGAAATGAGATATGGAAGTTAACAAGTTTGCTTTTGTGGAAATATCTTATTGACTTGAAATGGATATTTTAAAAAGAAAATCATGCAAATAGAAAATTTTAAAAGCACAAAGCATGACTTGTCACTGTTGATTAAGCAAAGACATTTTTGTTCATCTTACTATTTTAAAAGATAAGAACCTTCACGATCTTGACTCGCAAAAGTATAACTACCAGTCTTTTAATTTAATATCAAGTCACATCGGCTCTGGCGTGCGTGAATCTATAGTCCAGACTCCAGAGTCCAGACGTTGACGTTCTCTCGCTGGCCGCCTGTTTCTTTTCTTATCTTTTGCTTTTTTCATACAATTGTTGGAACGAGGCTTTCCACTACCATTTCCAGTACAAGTTTACGAGAAATAGATTGAAACCTTTTCCGTTTTTACTGGTAGAAAAACCGATCAAAATAATGTATGTGCAATTTAATCGAGTATAAATAAATTAATTTCTCTTATTTGCTTAGAAAAATTAAAAAATTATTTATTTGTGAAGAATTACTTAGAAATTTACTGTAAACAGCAAATTAATAAATGAATGATTCTTTTACGATGTTCCTGACTTACAGTATATTGAATCTACGAGAGATTCAACTTGATTATATCAATTCAAATGTCTTTGCTCAATCGGCAATAAAGGTTCGTGATTATCTGATAAATGAAAGATCGTGATCATCCGATAACCTATCACTTAGTTACTTTTCAGACTTTATGCTTTAGTCAGTCACTCAATTATTTTTCTCAAATACTTAAAGAATAAAAACTAATTAGAGGGATGATTGGGATAACATGTTTTATCCCATGGTAACTGTTAATGAGCATTTTGTATTAATTTTTAATACATAATTTGCTAAACTCTTGTCCGTTTAATGTTTATATTACACTAATTAAGAGTTA
>JANTPM010004374.1:0-10462 GCA_025434745.1 Erythroxylum divaricatum
ATTCCATCAATTCAAACAATAATTCCTCCTAACATTGACATGCTAATTACTCCAAAATAATAAATCTAACAAGACCTTAAAATAAATTAAATCATGCTTAATAAAACAAAGTAATAAAAAATTTCGGGGTCCAACACCATGCGTTCTTTAACTCAATGAAAAACCTTCAGGTTGATTTATGTAAACTTTCTCCTCAAGATCATCATTCAGAAAGATTGTTTTCACATCCATCTGATTTAGCTCTAAATCAAATTGAGCCATTAATACTAAAATTATTCTTAATGAATCTTTCTTTGAAATAGGTGAAAAAGTATCCTTATAATCAACACCATCTTTCTGAGAGTAACTTTTGGTAATAAATCTAACTTTATATCTTTCAACATTATCATTCGAGTCGCGTTTTGGTCTTAAAGACCCATTTATAACCAACTCATTTAGAACCTTTTGGTAAGTCTACAAGATTCCAGACATTGTTTTGAGCCATTGATTTCAACTCTTCTTTCATAGCATCAATCCATATTTCAAACTTATCACTACTTATGCATTGTGAAAATGAAACAAGATCATTATCAATGCCACAATTATAATCCAACTTTTGCAAATAAACTAAATAATCATCAGAAATAGTTGACCTTCTAACCGTTATAGGTATATTTAAAGCTATACCAACTGGTTCATTTGCATGAGTTAGTAGTAAGTTAGGTTCTTCATGGGGTGCTTCTTCATTATTTAAATGTTGTTCTTGATTATTTTGATCTTTCAAAGCAGGAACAACATTTGTTGTAATTGTGAGTTTAAGAACACTTATGGGTAATGGAACATCCACCCTTATTTCATTAATATCCATGGCTTGATTTTCAACACTCCCACTAACCTTACCATTCTTTAAAAATTTGGCATTAAGTGTTTCAACAATTTTAGAACTATAGTTCGGACAGTAAAACTTGTACCCTTTGGATTTCTCTAGGTAACCAATAAAGTAACCACTAACTTTTCGAGAATCTAATTTTCTTTCATGTGGATTATAGATACGTGCTTCTGTTGGACAACCCTAAACATACAGGTATCTTAAACTAGGTTTCCTTTCAATCTATAACTCGAAAGTAGTTTTAGGATCTGCCTTACTAGGAACCCTGTTTAACAGATACATAGTAGTTTTAAGTACATACATCCACAAACTTTTAGGTAATAAGGAATTACTGATCATACCCCTAACTATATCCATTAATGTTCTATTTCGCCTTTCTATCACACTATTTTATTACGATGTGCATGGCATACTGTATTGTGCATATATGCCATGACTTTTGAGGAACTTAGCAAATGAACCATGACACTATCTAGTTTCATCATACTTTCCATAATACTCACCACCTCTATTAGATCTTATATTTTTCACTTTTCTATCTAATTGTCTCTCAACCTCCTTTACAAACACCTCAAGGGTATTTACATCTTAAGATTTTTCATGCCGCAAATAGAGTAGTATCTTGATGGAATTGTTTAACTTAATTTAGCCTATTGAAATTATAAATAAGGACTGTAATCAAATGCATTTGCTATAGTATGATAATAGTTATCATTAGAATAAACAATGATTGCAAGACTTTTCTTACTAAACTTAGATATGATAAAGATCATATATATTTCTAATTCATGAATTTGAGTATTTAATACAAAATATAATTCAACATTATTACAATGTTCAAGGCATGATAAGAATATATTATTAAGTAATGTAATTGATTTAAGTTTATACAAATACTTTGTTTGTATGTTTATAAAAATACTTTGTTTGTATTAGATAAAAGGAAACTTATTCTTAATATAATTGGCAAAAATGTAAAGCTAGATAATTGAAATTATCCTTTTATGCCATATTGGTTAAATCTACATAATGATAATCATAAGGTATTTTTTTATTATAAATTATATGAAACATGTTGAGATGAAGAATAACCAAATCAAACTTTAGTGAAAGGATGAAGATGGTCTTAAATTGGAAAATTTTATATATGTCATGTATTGGATTCAATAAAAATTTATAAAAGGATAGTACTTGTAATTCATTAAATTCAATAATAGCTTTATATGATTTATCATATGTATTAAATGAAATATTGATTTAAAAATTTTGAATTATTCAAATCTAAGTAGAAAATAAGCATTGAGAAATGTTGAAACATTTTGATGAGATCGATGTGGTAAGTTATTTTTTTTGGTTATGTATAGGGAATGAGATTCTTTAGTGAATACCTGCTACAATTAAATTCTATAATAGAATGTTTTGTATAAAGAGAAAATAAAATATTAGATATTATATAATGTAATATTTATTTCATCTATAAATATTCCTAATTTAATAACTTACATTCAATAGTTAATTAGGAAGATTTCACATTAGATACGTAATGGTAAGACTTTGAAAGAGTCAAAGTTAATAATTATTAATATGATGCTTACTTAAAGCATATGTTATCCAATAATTTAGAATTAAGTAAGAGAATAGAAGGTTATGAGATATCCAAAATGTTAGATATAATATTACAGACCTATTGAATAAATTTTTTGTTTCAATAAACAATTATAAAAGGATGGTTCTCAAGAAAAGTAGTTGGAGTAAGATGAAATTTGAAAATTTCAAATCTTATCACAATATATCAAAATGGAACCATTTCCATTGTGGATGCCATTGATATATAGTTGAAAGGTTACGAGACACAGAAAGATTCATTTTCATGGTGAAATCAAAGTTTTTTTATTATATGTACCAAAAGTGTTTAGTATTGGGATATCTAATACTTGTGAAGTATTAAATATATACATTATTATATGTAAGAGTTGATATTTGCGTTGAAAGCTTATATAGTTATTAACTTTAGAAGTAAGTCCTTATTAAGGTTATATGGATATACATTAAATCCTTGATGAAGCTAGTAAAGGTCTCCCTGAGTCTGTTAGCTAGAATTTTAGAGATCACTTTATAAACTATATTACAGTAAGAAATGGTTCTGTAGTCCCTTAAACCCTTAAGATTAGGAACCTTGGGCACCAAGAAAATATAAGTTTTGTTTAATACTGAAAAAAGAAATTATTTATATAAAATTTCAAGGATAGTATTGACAAGTATTGAGCCAGATTTATCTTATCTAGCTTAGAAGAACTTTGCATTGACTCCATTAAGACTCGATGCCTTATCAGGATTGAAGGACAAGAGAGTTAATTTGATTTCATCCTATGTGACCTTTCTAATGAGAACAATTAATTATTACAATTAGATGGAACCTTTTAAGGAGTTATATAACTCTACAGGAAGTTCCTTAATTGTATCCCTTTTCCAAAGCAGGTTTACAAAATAATTCCTTGTAATCTCTTTAAGTTTATCATAATCTTTAATTATAGCTCCATTAGGACCAATAAGTAAGGGTAAGGATTCTAGCCTTATTCCTTCTTCCTTATATGATCTTGTGAAAAAGCTTAGACTTTCTTTCTCCTTCCTTTAGCCACATAATTCTTAACCTTTTCCTAAGTTGGGAATTGTATATTTCCAAGCAGTTGTGGTAATTCCTCAGTTCCTTTATCTTTTTCTCCTTAATTTGGATTACTTCCAAGGGCATCCTGTATAAATTTGAGAGCCTTCAACTCTTCTATATTGTCAACATGTATAAAATCCCTATTTTTTTAGAAGCATTTTGCAATCCCCCTAGATGGACTTTAGGAACTTCACATACTTTTGAGCATTTGTTTTTATTCAAGTTTAATACTTTAACCATTACCTGGTTGAAGTCAGAGTGTATAAGTAAGGAATTAAAAATTTTAAAGGGTACTTTCCTTTTTTAATTTAGCTTATTTATCTCATTCTTTATGATAGAGTGATCAAAAATTAATGAATTTCCAAAGTGAGCAGACTATAAAGAAAATTATTTATCCATTGATCATTATTAAGGCATCCATCTAAATTTTTCCTCATAAATTTACCCCTAGTTTGATTGTTACACTGTGTGGATAAGGCGCCTATTTATCTAATATTCACAAGACCAAGCTTAAAAGTTAAAGTAATCAATTCATGGAATCTAACTTTGTATTGTGGTAGGTTATAATCTATTTCATTTAGGACCATTGTGCAGTTGTAATCTCCTTTGAGTAAGTAGGGAGTATGAATTACAGGAGCTAATGTACATAACTCATTCTATAGTTTAGTTCTTTGGAATTCCTAGTTCCCTGCATAGACCATTGTGATAGCTAGCTTCTTGCCTATTTGCATCAACATCATATAACAATGTATAAACTAATCAGATCGACCCCAAATAAGTAGCTTGAATTCGACAGGATCAAATGTGATAAGCACTCTTCCATTTGGATAGGAAGAATGGATGCTTAAAAACAGATCCTTTTGTACAAACCTAAAGCCATTTTTGAATGAATATTCCTTTATTTTAGTCTTATTGAGGCCAACAAAAAGAGGCTTTTAAGGATTAAAACATCGTTAAGAGCCATCTGTTTGTCAGGAAATTTAGTCCTCTAACATTCCATATTAAGAACTCCATTAACACTTTTTAGTTTTAGCTTTTTTCTTCCTAGTTTTGTGATTACTACTAGGATCTATGGGTACAGTTTCCTTTCAATTACTACTAGAGGCATTCATCTTCAATATTTCTAGGACATGATCTACTTGATTATTCTTAGATTGCTAAAAATTTCCTTCATCACCTGGAGTAGCTGGTGTTGAAGTTTTAGTGGTCCAGATTATTGGTTCTATAGAAGGAATTTGCCTTGTAGGTGTGACATTCTTAAAATTAGCAATGGTCCATATCCTTTTTGCCTATCTTAGGATATCTCCTTCCTGTTGTGGTATAAGCACATTGGCATTTTTTGTATCTGATGGGTCACCTTTTAGTATATATTCTTCATCTCCAGGTTCACCTTCTTTGACGTCAGCATTTTTAGTAGTTGGTTTTGGCTTCCACACTTTAACCATTCTTGTCTTTAGGGGCTTTCAAGGGTATTACCCTTATGGAATCATTTATCAACTCTACTGCTACATTAAGTTTCATAATATGTATTGCATTTAGGAGTTCCCTATCCATCTGCACTTCCACATATATTCTAACAAAACCAATTCTCTTTAGGTTAGTTATGTTGTAATCCATTGTAATTGGTCATCCTAATACCCCTTCAAGGACCAATATTTTAGTGAGATTTTATGAAAATATGCCCAGAGTATAAGGACTTATAGCTCAGATATGTCCAATGTAATCCCCAACTGTCATTTCCTTAGTATCAAAGGTCTACTATGATTATGCCATGGTCCCAGTTCCAGTGTTTTCACTGTCATCTCTTTATTAAAGAATATAAAAGTAAAGAGGACATCTTTTTTGATCAAGTAGTTCTCTAGGCCTAGCCTTCTTTATTTGGTTTTTGCGCATTAGCTTACAACTGGAAAGGTTGTTCTTCTGTCAAGGAAGCCCCTTTACCAATATTGCAGTCCATTTTTTAGCTCCATTGTTTAAAAAATCAGGAGAAGGGGCCACCAGGTCATCACTAGAAGATGGAGGAATATAATGAAGCATACCAAAGGAGTTAAGGTCTCTAACTACCTTTGTCAACGACAATCTTTGCACCATTCAAAGTTATCTCCTTGGTTCCTAGCAACAACGGGAAATCATTATTTGTTAAGTAGGGCTTTGGATATAGGGGCCATGTCTTGGTTAAGGTAGTCGCAATGGCATGAGGGAGAGGCTCGGACAGTGAACTTGACTTTTCCATTAATGGTAAACTATCAAGTTTAGTGTCCTAGGTGGGAGAAATAAAATGGGGTAGGTTACTCAAACAAGAAAAAAGGTTCGGTTTAAAAAGTGATTTAAGCTGGAAAAAAGAGTGGCTCACGTGAAAAAAATGGTAGGGAGTAGAGAGAAAGCAGAGTTTCTCTTATTACCCTGTGCTGAAAGTAGGTTTCTTTAAGTGTGAGAAGTTTGAGTTTATACGGATATAAATTGTTTAATTAGATAATTAAAGATTAATTAAAAAATTTTAATTTATCTAATCTTAAATATGATTCAGAGATATAATTCATATCAATTACAAACATATTTAGAAACTTAAAGATTCACACACAGGAAGAGAGAAAGGTATTTAAGTTAAATTGGACTTAATTGTAAAGTTTGAAAAATTTTATGATTATTTATGAAATATTTAATAAATAAGGATTAATATGATATATTGGATCTAATTTGTATTTAATTATAATTAAAATTATAATCTTATTTAAATTAAATTACTAAAGGTATAAAACCTATTATAGATATACTTTGGCTTTAAGAGAGGTATTACTTTTTACTTAATCCTTTCTACAACAGTTGAAGAGTTGGCTCAATATGCTGATGTTACTTCCTCGTCAATTCTTTTGAATCCTTCAGCTGGTGCTCCTAACAACTCAGTTGCTTTTAAGGCTTCTTGATAATCTTCGTCTTCCGTAGTGACTAAATATGACATTTATGTCCACTGCTTGTGGAGTTGTTCTACCAGCTCTTCAATCATTACAGGACAAACTCTTGTGCTAGTTGAAATGAGTCAATTTCAAAAACGATTTAAAGGAAACAACAAATCCCGATACCTTTCCGTTCAACGAGGCTTCAAGTCAGAAAGCCAACGAGGTATGATAAATCTAAAACAGGTAAAGCTGTGAAAGACAACGAGGCTTCATGTCAGAAAGCGATAGATATATCCAATATTACAATAAAGGAATAACTTTAGCGTTAAGCATAATCATGGCTTTCAAGTGTTAGATTGATGGCAGTTAAAATGTTCAGTGGGTGGTGCAGTGCAGTTGTGGTTTGACAATGGAAGATGTAACAAGTGCTCAACTAATCGAAACCAGTTGAAGGAGATCTCTAAATGCTAGTTTTAGATTGAGAAATATTTGTGAGTAAATATTGCTGGCAGGTCAGAAACACGTGGAAAACGGACAGAACAAAATGTTTCAAAGCCTTGGGTAAAAAATCTGTAACAGTTAATTATAGTTAAAACCTCTTCCTACTCCCAACTATATTGGGGATAAGAAGAGATCACAACATTGGCGTTTTCTCTCCCTTCCTCTCTTTAATTTTCTCTACAGAAATCAACAGCTACGTTTAGTTGGCAATACAAGAAATGGCAGGGCAGTCAAGGAAATGGATGATATTGGTGGCAACGATATGGATACAGGCATTTACAGGGACAAACTTCGATTTTTCTGCATATTCCACCAAGTTAAAGTCTGTGCTAGGGATAACTCAGGTTCAACTCAATTTCTTGCCTGTGGCTTCAGATATGGGCAAGGCTTTTGGTTGGTGTTCTGGAGTCTTTCTATTATATCTCCCTTTGTGGGTTGTCATGTTCATAGCTGCTTTCATGGGTGTCATTGGCTATGGTCTACAGTGGCTTATCATTAAGCAAATTATCTCCTTGCCTTATTTTCTGGTTAGTTCCTCATTCTTCTTTCATCTTCCTAATTTCATTCGTACGTCCTTTTGTGGATGTTGTTGGCACATACCATTTGTGGTTGGTTTGATGAATAAACATCGACCTGGTAAGGTTGGTTGTGGTCGTTTCCGTTTTGATTCAACTTTTCTGAGAATTTTTGGACCTCTGACTTACACATAGAACAATAATCACCACACCAAGAAGTAGGCGTTCGTTTTCTTGATTCTTGGGTGGGCAAATTCAATTGTCTTTTTTATGTTCTTTTGGGCCTTTGTGTACGATGTCATATAATTAAAAGAACCAGGACCACGGATGGAGAAAACTAAGTTCTTGCGTTTTGCTTTAGGAGATAAGAGCAAAATGGGCATTGATTTTTCTGTTGATTTCTTGAATGTAAAGCTACAAAGCTAGTATTCCTGTAACTTGGTCGTTTCACGTAGCAGCATCCTTTGGATTGGAGCAATACCAAAGTAAAAGGAGGTTTTTGAAATTCCTAGTACCCATGGGGATATATGCGATGACGCGGAAGCACCGATACCTTTCATATCTGCGATATATAATCTTATTTACGTGGTTGCTAAGACTTTTACTTTCTCAGCCATCCACCATTCTTACAAGTACGAAACATGTATGTCACGTGGGGGTTTGTAGGTTAAGATTTCTTGCAAAATAATTATGGGCCTCAACTGTGATGTTGGGGCAGGTTTTTCCTTTTTGCTTCATGGCAGGGTGCAGTATATGCTGGTTCAACACGGTATGCTATGTTCTGTGCATCAAAAACTTCCCAGTGAATAGAGCTCTTGCATTTTCCCTCACCATCAGTTTTAATGGGGTTACTGCTGCATTATATACACTCATTGCCAATGCAATAGATCCTCAGAGTGAAACTGTCTACCTCTTCCTCAATTCATTTCTCCCCCTACTCATCTCTGCCATTGCACTCCTCTTTATCCTTCGCCAACCATCTCCCTCGCAACTCAACACCGACATGATCACCCGTGACTCCTTCATCTTCCTTTGCCTCAACGTACTAGCTGTTATCACTGGCCTTTATCTCCTCCTATTGAATTCTCTATCTTCTGTTGCATCAACCGCGCGTTTCCTTCTTGGAGGTGCCATTTTTCTGTTAGTCCTTCCCTTGTGCTTGCCTGGCATTTTGTCCGCAAGAGACTGGACTTGGCATAACATCCTTTCTAGTTCCCTATTTGACCATTTAAGCTTCAGTCTGGTTAGTGCGGATAATCTTGAGCTGTTTACCGGTACCAGCTCTAATGGAAATTCATACAGTGTGTTGGAGAACGAACGGTGCTTTAGTTGCTTTCGTTGCTTCGGGAAGGTGATGTATAAGGATAGGTTGACGATGCTTGGTGAAGAGCACCCAGTGCATTGGCTGGTGAGGAGGTTGGATTTCTGGCTCTACTACATTGCATATTTGTGTGGAGGGACATTGGGGCTAGCTTACAGTAATAATCTTGGACAAATAGCAGAGTCTCTTGGATTCATTTCAAAAGTTGATTCACTTTTAACACTCTACTCATCATGCTCCTTCTTTGGTCGACTGCTCTCAGCTGCACCAGATTTCCTGCATGAGTATGTCCTTTTTTCGTAGAATATCTTCTTGATAATAAACTAAATGTTAATAAACTAAAATATGGATGCAGCAAGGTGAACTTTGCCAGGACCGGGTGGCTAGCAATTGCTCTTGTGCCCACACCAGTTGCCTTATTTCTGCTTGTTGCTTCCGGCAGTGAAGCAGCATTGCGTTCTAGCACAGCTCTCATCGGACTAAGCTCTGGTTTCATATTCTCGGCAGCTGTTTCAATAACGTCTGAGCTATTTGGACCCAATAGTGCTGGGGTCAACCATAACCTTCTCATTACCAACATTCCACTTGGATCACTACTTTATGGCCTTCTAGCAGCTACACTGTATGATGACAATGCAGAAGGCACACTGCGGACGATCCTGGGAGAAGAAATGGTATGCATGGGTAGGCATTGCTACCTCAGGACTTTCTTTTTCTGGGGTTGCATTTCCTTGGTAGGCCTAGTCTCAAGTTCTGTGCTTTTCTTCAGAACAAAACCTGCTTATGATCGCTTTGAAAGGAATACAAATTCAATACAATCTTCGTAAACCGGAGATTATTTCTGTACCGATGCCTACTAAGTCTTCTTTTGAAAGTCATTTACGCGGATAGTAAACATACCTTGAAATAAACAAATATGAAGTAGGGTTCAATTAGGCAGAAATTGTGGACATTGACGACCTGCTATCCTTCTAACAAGCGCACCCATCCCCGTACTAGGAATTTTTAAATTTATCATACGACGTTTTCACATTTACGATACATAATTTGTTTTAACTGTTCTTAACTTTTTAGAAAATCTGTTGTATATTATTAAAAATTATTTTTCTAATGAAATATTGAAGGAATCGTATGTCAAGTGTATGAAATATACGGATAGAAAATAAGAAAAGCTTGTTTCGAAGATTTTCAAATATGAATACTTTTGTTCAATTTATGACGATGTTGCTAAATTTTGTCAGGACACCATCTTCTAATTGTCTTATGAGATTTGCAGCTTAAATCCTCAAAACCATCTAAGCAAAGTACCTTTTCTTTAAAAAAAAAAAAATCTAAGCAAAGTACTTGCTAATTAAGTCATTACGAGGCCAGAGATGTCCATTTTCGAAGCAAAGCTTTGTGGGTCTTGCATCACAGCCCACCAGAGAGTAGGAGGGATATCATGTGGCCCAAAAGGGTGGCAGAATATCTTATCACGGAGAATTTTGTTCATTTCGGTACTTTCTAAAAAATGTACTAGTTATAATATACAAGGATAAAATCTCAAAAATTAATCCTACAACTATAATTAGGAGTCTATAAATATATCAACAATTATAGAGAAAAATCTTAACACTATTTAATGAAGAACCTGTCAACCTCAACGTGATTTGTTAAAACATGTTGGACATGATTGTGTACTATATCACAAGCAGC
>JANTPM010004412.1:0-10459 GCA_025434745.1 Erythroxylum divaricatum
CATATATAATCATAATAACATTTCATCGCATATTTGTTTTTATTCATATAATTATTATCTTCATATAACCGCTTCGTCTTATTAGTTTTGTCTCCGCACTTCCCCTTTATTTGGGTTCTCAACTTCGTCTTATTTTTGGCATTGCACGCGCTTTGTCTTAATTTTTCCTCTCCGCTTCGTCTTATTTGTGTCTTTGCACTTCGTCCTGGTTTTCTCTCTACGATTCGTCTTATTGTTGCTTCTCCACTTCGTCTTACTTTTGCCTTTGGACTTGTCTAACTTTTCTATCCGCACTTCATATATAAGTGTTTAACAAACCACAAATATAACAAAGAGATATTTCGTCTTACTTCTACCTTTGCACATCATCTTACTTCTGTCTCCGCGCTTCGTCTTAGTTTGATTTCCCCTTTTTCTTATTTTGATTTTTGGTTCCGTCTAACTTTCGCTTTCACTGCTTCCTCTCATTCTCTCTTCGTCTTAGTTTTCCTCACCCTTACTAATACGGTTCATCACGTTCTAATATTATTATTATTTGGAAAATCAATTTTTATTTATTTTAATCATGATAATTCAATTAGTTGTTATTATCATTATTATTATTCAACTTGATTCATATATTCGTGTTTTTTATTTTTATTGTTGTAAAAAATTCCATTATATCTACTCTCATCTTACTTTTGTCTCTCCGCTTTGTCTTACTTTTGCATTTGCACATCGTCTTATTTTTCTCTTTGCGCTTCGTCTTCGTTTGACTTTTGTTTCCGTCTCACTTTTGCTTTAGCTGGTTGGCCTCATCTTCTCTTCATCTTACTTTTCTTCAGCCTTACCAATATAGTTCATCACTTTCTAATATTATTATAAGCAAAATCAATTTCTGATTATGTTTATCATTATAATTCGGATAGAAAAGTCAGACAAGGTCTAAAGGCAAAAGTAATTGAGTTGATGTGATTTCCAACTCGCATTACTTAGAATTAATGACGATTGTGAGAACTAAACATTGATTAGAAACGTTCGATTTCCAATCGCTCCATATTCCTTCTCAGCATCTCAATTTCTTCGCCTTAAATATGGAATCATTTATTTAGCCGACTTTTCTTTTCGACGCACCGTGCCGACTTTCGATTAAAAGTCAACTTCTATTGTCAAATTCTTCGTCAGTGCTTATTTTATTTTCATTTATTAATTACACTTATTATTATTAAAGAAACATGATAATGATTAATAAAATTATTACAGCAAAAAAGTTTTCCATTTTCCGAATCACGCAATCTCGTTGTCCCGAGACATAGTGTACGCTTCATCTGATTTTTCTCCTCACACTTCCTATCACTTTTCTCTCCTCGTTTTGTCTTACTTTTTCTTCTCCACTTCGTCTCGCTTTTGTCTCCTGGCTTCGTATTATTTTTCCTTCTCGCCTTCCTCTTATCTTTGTCTTTCCACTTCGTCTTAATTTTGTCTCCCCACTTCCTCTTTGTTCGACTTCTACTCCCCGCTCACTTTCGCTTTCGTTGCTTTTACCAAAATGTTCATCTATAAATGCCTAATATAAATATATATAATGAAATATAACGAACGCTTACAGATTAGATGCCTTGTATATCCGCTTCTCTTTAACCTTTTTAATGTAGCAGTCATCATTTAATACACCCAGTTTATTATTCAAAACCCAACAATCAGATGTGTTCCTTTTCTCTACACATGTAAGTTATTTTTGACGTATCTAAAAAAAAATCCTTTCTGTTTCACTTTATCATCTTCTAGTACTGCCCCTCATTTAATACAGTGGAACTCTTCAACTTTAATTTTTTATTACACGACTATATTTCTCCCCTGCCAGACAGTCCACTGATACCTCTATATTTAAACTTTGAAACCTTTCTCCTCTTAAATTCAATCAAACAATTCCTGCCCTCTTTTTTTGCCTTCTTCTTGTTTAACCTAAATTCATCACATCCTCTATTGCAAGAAGATAACAACTGTCAAAGTTACGTCTTCTATTTCAACAGGCAAAGAGTAAGCTTTCAGTTTAGTAAGCAATTCTTTTCTTCGTTACTTTTTTAATCCCAAATTTTTATATTTATAATTTCAACAAAATCCTTTCTTTATCTTTACGATCCATGTTTTTATACGTTCCGTCCTCATTTTTTCCTGCATTCTTCTACTGCTAAGGTAAACCACCATTTGCCTTACTATTGTCTCCAACCTCACATTGCCAAGTTGTAATTAGTTTTTATAATAAGCAGTCACAAAATAAACCATATGGAGTTCGTTAGATTAATTTCATTGATTTTATTACAGGTACTGGTGTAAAAATTATCTTCCAACACGAGGATGGTAACAATAATATATATTACCTGATCAGTTTTATGGAATTATCTATTATTTCAGAGAAATATGGATTCCCGAGAATAACGAAGTTACGCGGATCCTAGAGAAATAATAAAACAAATTGCAGAGTGTTACGAGAAACTTGACAAGCTATATGAAAAAACCATGGCACCAAAAAAGAGAGGAGATAATCAGTAATCTTCCTTAAGTTTTGGAACAAATAAAGAGGTTGCCATCGGAGGCTGAAGCTCTGATATAACAAGCACTTCAAGAAACCAACTTCCATGTTATCTGATTTTGTCGTTTTGTTCTGCTGGAAAACCTACCAGTAGATAAACAACAGAAATGTTTACTGGATGCTTTTTGCAAATCATCCAACCCTAAATACAATTATATCTTTTTTGCATTTGCCATTTTTCAAACTACGTATGCTTCATCTGATTTTGCTCCTTACACTTCGTCTCACTTTTCTCTCCATGCTTTGTCTTATTTTGTCTTCTCCACTTCGTCTCAGTTTTGTCTCGTGGTTTCGTCTTATTTTTGCTTCTCCGCTTCGTCTAATTTTTGTCTTTCCACTTCATCTTACTTTTGTCTCTGCACTTCATCTTAATTTCACTATATTTCTTCTTAGTTTGACTCTGCTTCATCTTAGTTTCCATCGTCTTAGTTTGACTATTATATCGTGTTAGTTTGACTCTGCTTCGTCTTAGTTTCTATCGTCTTAGTTTGACTTTTTTGTCATCTTACTTTTACTCTGCTTCGTCTTAGTTTCAATCGTCTGATGTTTTAATTCTCCGCTTCATCTCACTTTTGCCTAACCACTTCATCTTACTTTTGACTTATTTTTAGCTGTGCACCATGTCTTACTTTTGCGTCCGCGCTTATATTAAGCTAATTATCATTTCAATTAATTAATTAATTAATTAGTTCACTATACTATAATCATTAATAGGGAGATGTAAATTTTGAGCTCCTTTACGCAATTAACAAATGTGTATAATATGCTACATAATGACTTAACAAATGTGTCTAATATGCTACATAATAAAAGATTAATAGTCATCTTTCTATGACTTCTGCTTACGTCTCACTTCAATGTTTTCCTGTATTTATGCATTGGTTTTATGGTTACTTTTAAATAAACCCAACTTTGGTTCTTTTCACGGAATAATTTGTAAGATGGAAATTTCATTACATATAATAATGTCAAATATTGCCAATAACATATTGCACAAGTAAGCAAACATGAGAGAATTAGAGAACAACAGGACCAGAACATATTGATGTTTTAATTGATAGGTGATAGATTTTTGGAGATCGCCAAAATTTTTTACTTGTCGCAATGAAAGACACGATAACCGCCAAAATTTTTGAATAATCTTCTACCTGCTATAATAATATCAAATACTGCCAATAACGTATTGCAGAAGTAAGCAAGCATGAGGAGAATTAAAGAAGAAAAGGACCATAACAGAGATTGACGTTTCAATTGATAGCTGATAGATTTTTGAAGACCGCCAAAATTTTTTATTTGTCACAAGAAAAGACGACGTCACATCCTCTGGTCCTAGGAAAGACACGGTAAGCCCCAAAATGTATGAACCAGATATTGAGATGTCATTATTTAATACAACCGAGTTTATCCTTCAAAACCCAACATTCACATGTCTTCCTCCTCTCTACACATGTCATCTACTTTTTACGTATCTCTAGGAAAATTATTTCTGCTTTGCTTTATCATCTTCGAGTGTCACCCCTCATTTAATATCGTGCAACTCTTCAAATCTTAGCTGCCAAATGGTCCTCTAACACCTGTATATTTAAACTTTATAACCTTTCTCCTCTAACTTCAATCAAACAATTTCTACCCTCTTCTTTTGCCTTCTTAATTTAATACCGTTCAACTCTTCAACTCTCAGCTGCCAGACAATCCCCTACCCTCTTCTTTTGCCTTCTTCTTGTTTAATCTAAATACATCGCATTCTCCATTCCAGAAAGATAACAACAGTCAAGGTTACCTCTTCTATTTCAACAAACAAAGAACAACCGTTCAGGTCAGTAACCGATTCTTTTGTCCATTAATTTTTTGATCCCAATCATTTTTTATAGGTTCCCTCCTTATTCTCTGCTGCATTCTTCCACTCCAACCTTCGTCTTATTCTTGCTTATCAATAAAGTTGTGAAATAATTATGACATTTATAGACTAATTTGATTATTTTAATGGCAGAGATGAATTCCAGCTATTTCGAGCGCAAAAGATATTTGAAAAGTGCCATAAAGGAGACATATCATTGTCAAAATTAGCTAGATGAATTACTTATGAGATACCATGCACAGAATAAAAAGGCACATAATAGTTCACATGAACTTCGCTACATCCAGATGTATAAAACTAGTTGAATGATAAAGATGGCCAACCATCTAAAAGAAGTAAACTTCTAGACAAGGAAATTTTATGAAAGACAAATTAAATATCTTTTAGATTAAGGTATCTTTATACTGCAGATGTAAGTAGTAGACATGTAAACTATTTTAAACGTATCTTAAAGAAAGCCGTTTCATCTTATTTCTTCTCCCAACAAATGCTTATTTCATTAAATTTTGATATTATTTATTATTTAACTATGACGTAAAAATTTTCCCTGTGTATAAATTCAGTGGGCGTTTTCACTGCGCATTTGCACAGAGTTAATCTGCTAGTCTATTTTGATCGTGAGTGGGACGACTCAGACAAAATTCTCGCCGACAGAGATGTCAATGAATTAAGCTACAACTGAATGCACTATAAAATAATCGAAACAACATGGGGGTGCTAATGTTTACTCCCTTTCAACCATAACCGACAATCTGCTTGTTATAATTGGTTCTCTTCTTGGCACGAAATCTTGTTATAAATTGTAATTATCAGAAAATCATGAATATTTATTATTCTTTTTATTTAATATTTTGATGTAATTATTATTTATTATGTAATAAAATTGTAACATTTTAAATTTTATATTTGTGTTATGAGTAAATAATCTTTTTGTATTAATTGTGATTATTATTTACATGTAAAATATCTGAAAAGTAATATTAATAAAAATAAATAAATTGTTGTTATTTTAAATTCCTATTATTATGATTTTTGGAGATAGAGTTGATGTAAAATTATAAATTGTACAATATAATATATTAAGGGTTTATTTTGTAATTTCAAAAACTCTAAAGGCTACTTAGTAAATTTAAAAAATTATTAAAAATTGTACCCAATATTGACCAATTTAAGTACAATACGATACTAGAATAAAATTTGGTACTGATACTAGTACAATATTTATAATATTGCTTATGATAACTGTCTGCCAGATAAGTGAGTAATGGCATCTTGTAACATGACGTCACATGTCCCTCTTAAGATGTAAAAGCAAAATGACAATATACAACTAACATAATTGCTTATAACTTACAAGTTGGGACTTATATGATTCACATTGTTTCTTTTAATAGATAAAGCCTTTTTAGGTTTTTAATGACTGTGAAACTTATAATTTTTATATTTTGAATGTATATGAGTATATTTTTACATATCAGCAATAATTTATAAATAACATATTTTAAATAAATTATATGATAAATCAATGATTCGAATTTAAATAAAAAACTTAATTTAACTATTACTTATAAGTTATCACTTTTTTCCTTTAATTAACTTTTCTTTTTTCTTTTCCTTCAATTTTTTTTATCTCTTTCGGTAATAAGGTTAGGTGGAAATTCAACTTACTAGATCTCTTCTCTACTACAATAAAGAATGGCATGACAAGCTTTTCTCTAGTAGAAGGAATAGCTCAACCTCCAGTTGGTTTTACTTTGCTATAAGTTTCTTTATTGGCTTCTTTTAGTTTTGGAATTAAAACTCACCTTAAATCCTCTTCTCCAACTTTTCTCTTGCCAATCCTTGACCTTCACATGATCAGTTCCTTGGGAAGGCTTACTTGTATGGATAAAAACATAGCAATACTAAATAGGATTAGTTATGTAAGAGTTTGCATAGAAGAAGATCTTCACGGAGTTCCCTGATTCCATTAAATTCATAAAGTTTAATGAATCTGATAGGTTGAAGGTGCAGGAAGTGTATATAATTACCAATGGAAGTCGCCAAAGTCAAAAGAGAAAATTATATGGAAGGGCATTAGAAAAGTTTTTGCAAGAGGTGACTATGAGGAGTTAAGGAAATTGTTAAGATATTTATTTTATATCTTATTGTTTAATTTTAGCATTTTGATTATTGAATCTTCAAGCTAATGCAAGTCTTAAATCCAAATTAAGATGAGGTGTAACAAAGTGATAGTTATTATTTGAATTGGATTTTTAGATAATTGTTTAACGGTGAAAGAAGTCCATTTTGAAAAGGATAACGTCTAGATGATGTTATTGTGCATTTGGAAGACATCGTAAGATTGCTGAAGATTACCTTGCATGTATGACTCCAAGTTAGGAATCCTAGCTTGAGTCTAGACTCCTTACGTGAGTGATTTGGTCATTAATTGGTTTTGTGTTAGTTGTAGGCGTAGGTGTGAAAAACATAATAGGAGTATGTATTAGGTGGAAGAGGTTCATACCTATATGTTACTTTTGTGGGGTAATAAGATACATAAGATCGAAATGTTACAAGTTGTTATAAATTCAAAGGGGTCAAAACAAAAAATCTAGACACTCTTCATTAAATTTCTAGCAGCAACCCATATTACCGAAGCACTCTTGGGTTAGAAAGGGCCAAGTACAAGCACAAAGACGTAGTGAAGGAAAAAAAAGAAATTGTTCAAATTCACAGTTAATTATTACTTGTAAAGAAATTGTTTAAACTGAAGATAAGTTAGTTGCTTCGGATGAAGAAATCAACCAAACAATTGATGAGTGAGATAATGTGACGAGGAATAAGCACAGGTTCAAATTTCTTTAAGGGGCAAAAGAACTGTATACTTTACATTTTTGAAGTAAAGTTTGATGTTATTTATTAAAAAAACAAAAACAAAAATAGGGTTCGAAGGAGTTATAATTTAGGCTTTCTGAGTTTTTATTTATGGGTTTTCTAAGGTTCAGTTGATTAATGTGCACATGAGGCTATGCTTGATGATGGGGTTTATAAATTTGATCAATCTTATGAAGATGAAATTGAGTTGATTCTTATGTTTCTTTATTCTCTAAGATTGATCATGTTGGGCCCCAAAATTTTATTTTATTTTATTTTCTTTATTTATTTATTTGTTTACTTTTATTTCATCCCTATTTTGCTTTAATTTTTTTATTATATATTTTAATGGTTGAGTATTGGAATTAGCAAGGTTAGAATGGGAATTAGAAATTTGAAATTAAAATGAAGGGTTAGGATTAAGTTGGATTAATTGTAGTAGGCTTGTAAGTGTAGAGCCATAAGAGACAAAAGTAAGGGCATTGGGAAAGTCCTTAAAGTGGAGGGCATCTTTGGAAGGAATAGGCTTTAGGAATAAATGAAGTAGAAAGAAGAGAGGAGAAATTGAAACTACGTAGTTTTGAGATGGGTTTTAAGTTGGGAAACAAATGAATTAAGTCATCTTAGAGAGGAAGTTCACGACACTACCAAAGAGAAAGGGGGATTTTTGGCTAAGAGGAAGAAGAGTCGTAGGAAGCTTGAAGGGAGAAAGAAAGAAGAAGAAAAAGAAGAGAAAATCTACTTGTTAGAGGTAAGTTATATCTTTGCTTATGCTAGATTCAAGAAAGGGATAAGATGGAGGTTAGGGTTTGTGTTGGGATTGAAGGAAGAAAGAAGGGAATGGTAAAATTAAGTGGATTTTGGGATTTCTAAGTTAAGGTTTTGGTTATTCTAGTATAAATGGCCTTTGGGTAGGTTAGGTTGAAGTTGATTTTATCTTTGTTTGATTTTTGAATGTTATAACTTTCGTTGGAATGTATTTATTGAATGGACATTGGTTTAATTGAAGGGAATCAAGAAAACCCCACTCCAGGCAGGGAGGAAGGTCAATCTTGAACTCGGATTTCGACGTTTAGGTTGGTAACATTTTTATAGTTGTTGTGTGATGGGTAAATGCCCTATGTGTGTATTTTATTAAAATTGTGTATATGTTGAGTTGCGATGTTTATTGGAAGTGTATGATGAAATTGATATGTTTCCTTTGATATGAATGAAGAGTATGAAACTATGAGAATTTGATGAAATGAAAGAAGCACAAACATACCATTTTTGCATTTGAACATGTGAGCATAGATTGGTTGTGTTTGGGCAAGAGAGAACCTGTTTCGTTAGTCTCGTGCACGATGACCCATAGCCTTCTCCTGGCTACCTGCTTGAGGCCACGAGATCCTGAGAAATCGGACTCGTCTTGTTTACGACAAACTTCGATTTATCTGTTTTGTTTATAGAACTCTCGAGCCAATTGTGTGCATTCCATCATTTTTGTGTTTATGATGCATAATACGTGTTACAACTGATAGAAGATTTCATGTTACGCTTTATGTGATGATTTTGGTTGATTGTGCTTTATGTGATAAGGTTGGTTATTTATGCATAATATGACAATTGCTAATGTTCTGGATTCTTGATTATGTGTTGTATGGCCCATTACTCGATGGCTATAAACGTGTTAGCCACTGAGCCGTGTTTTGCTCACCCCATTCTCCCTCCTCAGGTGCAAAACCAAGTCGAGCGTTGAACCTTGCAAGTCATCGGGAATAACTCCAAGATTTTAGATACTTTTGTATTAAGTTAGTAACTAGCTTTTGGATAGCTTTATAAGCATATCAAACATTGAGCATCTCATACATTTTGTATCTTGTACTTGATTCTTGATGGATATGATGAATATGCTGATATGTAATTAAAGCTATGCATGAACTCTCATTATGATTGGAAAAGAGGATGACAGCTCTAGTACTCTCTTCTTCTTGTGTTTGTATAGAACTACGATCTGTGTATGACCTTACAAAAAGGAATGTGTATGTGCGTTTATTCATTGTTAAGTTGTTGTTGGAAATTTGCAAAGGTTTTTGAGTTGTTGAAGTTGGGCGTAGTGCTGTCAGATTAATGGGCTGATGTGCTCATAGGGTTAGTTTTGGGTATGTTGTGCATTAAGTCAAATTCTGGACTGGTATAGATCGGATGGGATCAATTAGCGTTCTTGAGAGTGGCAGACGAGCTGTAGAGCGTTCTTTTACCTTTCCATAGGCACCAAGTTTGTTAAATTTGAAGCTCGGAGTCAAAAGATATGAGGGTTAGTAGTCAGAAGGGTCGGTTTCGCTCGACAGGTCGCTCAGCCCCTCTCCCACCCGAGCGCACGCTCTTGCTCGAGCGAGCGTCCAAGCGACCCGAGCGCTCAGTCGTGTGCGCCCGAGTGACCAATCGCTCGGTCGTTCACCCTTCAGGCGAGCCTGGGGCTCGGATGCCCTAGCGACCAAGGGCTCGGTCGCTCGCTCTTCGGGCGAGTATGGGCCTCGCGTGCCCGAACGACCAAGTGATCGGTCGCTCGCCCCTTTGGGTGAGCCCGAGCTGGCGCGCTCTTACGCGCCTAGTGCGCATCTTTAGGGGTCGGTTCTTGGCCGACCGACCTCTCTTCCTTCTTTTGGCCATAACTTCTCCATTTCTAATCCAGATTGAGTGTTTTGGTGGCGTTAGAATCGTCAGAATATGGGGAGTTATTGTTCTTAAGAAGCTGAACAAAATTTTAATTGTAAATTTTCCCCAAATTGTGATCAGTAAGTTGTCGGTTTTGGGTCTTTTATACTTTTATGCTTTCGAATGTTGGGCTTCGGAGACAGGGTCCAACATTAAGTTTCCAATGACACCAAAATCAATCCATTTGGTTCAGTGATTCGAAAGATACATTTCAAACATTTTTAGACTACTCTTGTCCAAATTAGTATACTATGCACAACTTCTATCCAAAATTTAAACATCTTAAAAATTTAATTAGATTTCAACTTCTTCATACTATTTGTAGCTCCATGTCTCTAGTTTAGGTTGAAAGAAGAATCATCTTATTCAGAGCTCTACTAATCTAGTAATCATTAAAACACTGAAGCATGTTCAGTAAAATATCTAATTCCTACTCTTCCAACGGATACCTTTACTTTGATTTAATACATCTTTTT
>JANTPM010004422.1:0-10459 GCA_025434745.1 Erythroxylum divaricatum
AGTCTAATCGTAGTTGTTATTTTATTTGATTTTCATTGCGTTAATCATTTATTTGTGGTCAGATTAATTAGTAGTTCTAGTAGAAAAATCCAAACCCCCCATTTTGATTATTTTCATTCGTTCTTTGGCATTTAAATAGAATCAATTATTCCATTCTCTGTTGATCGACCCCATTTACCACTGTAATTTATTTTCGTTTGGTGTTTGGGAATTATTTTTGGTGGATTCGACACCCATCACTTCCCATTTCACCACAGCTTCTATTTTCCTTGGATCCACATGCACTCCTTGTTCTGAGATCACATGTCCAAGAAATGCTACTTCCCTTAGCCAAAATTTGCATTTGTCGAATTTTGCATACAATTCATTTTTCCTTAATGTCTCCAAGGCAATCCTCAAATGCTCTTCATGCTCCTTATCACTCTTGGAATAAAACAATATATCATCAATAAAGACAATGATAAATTGGTCCAAGAAAGGCTTAAAGACTCGATTCATCAAGTCCATAAAGTTTGCAGGGGCATTTGTCAATCCGAAAGGCATAACTAAAAACTCAAAATGCCCATACCATGTTCTGAAAGCAGTCTTTGGCACATCAGACTCCTTTATCCTCAACTGGTGGTAACATGATCTCAATTCTATCTTGGAGAAGACTTTTGCCCCTTACAATTGATCAAACAAATCATCTATGCGTGGGAACGGATATCTGTTCTTGACAGTGACCTAATTAAGCTTCCTATAATCCACACACATCCTCAACGACCCATCTTTCTTCTTCACAAAAAGGATTGGAGCTCCCCAAGGTGAAGAACTCGGCCTAATGTAACCTTTCTCCAATAACTCCTCCAATTGCTCTTTGAGCTCCTTCAATTCTGCTAGAGCCATTCGGTAAGGCGGAATTGAGATCGGTGTAGTACCTGAAAGAAGCTCAATGGAAAACTCAATTTTCCTAGGTGACGGTAGTCCTGGTAATTCCTCGGGAAAGACATCCGAGAATTGCATGACTACTGGAATATCTTCTAGCTTCCCTTTAACTGCCCTTGTGTCTACCATATAGGCCAAAAATGCCTCACGTCCCTTCCTTATCATCTTCTCTGCTGTTAGAGTTGAAACAATTCTAGGAGGGCTTGCTTTTCTGTCCCCTGTAAATATCACTCTTCTATCGTTGTCCAATTCAAACTCTACTGTCTTCTGTTTACAATCTAGACAGGTATTGTACTTCTCTAATGTGTCCATTCCTAAAATCACATCCAATCCTCCCATCTTTAATGGCATTAGATCCACCACTAGTTGTTCCCCACCAATACATATCTCACACTCCCTATACACTTGATTGATAATAATATACTGGCCGATTGGAGTACTCACCATCAATGGAGTATCCAATGGGCTCAAATCTCTACCATACATAGATCTACCCGACGAAATAAATGAATGGGTGGACCCCGGATCAATCAAAACAACAATATCAGCATCAAATAATTTAACCACACCAGTAACAACTTCTGAAGCAGTTTCTGCATCCTTCCGTGTCATTGCAAACACCCGAGCTGGTGCCTGTCTTCTTGGTCTTCCTTGAGGATTCACCCTTTTAGTTGCATCAAAACTACCCACTTTAGTTGCAGTTTGGTGCCCCACAGTTTCAGATCTCTTGGAAACTTGCATCTGACTTATCTCCTGTCTTGCATGCTGAGGGCACTCTCTATCCATATGCCCCTTTTCTCCACAATTGAAGCAAGCTCCTGTCAATATGTAACACTCTCTCCTATGGAACTTGCCACAATGGTCACACTTAGAGATGGATGACTTGTCTCCTTCTTCCCTTCTACTGCTTCCAGCCGTTGAGGCCTGATGAGAGACAATCCTCATCTGTCTGGACCTGCTTGCACCATTGTTCCTCTCCTCAGACTATATAGGGAAGGTCCTGGCACTCCTCTCTGGTATAGGAGTACCGCCTCCTCTCTTGAGCTGCTCTCTACCATTTCTCTTTTTGTTCACGACACTCTTTATATTCTCTATGTTTTCGAACCTCAGTGTCGCTTCAACCAGCTGATGAAAGTCACAAAAATTTTATACCACCACTTTCTCTCTGATGGTTAGATGCAAACCCAATTCAAACCTACGACACTTAGCCACTTCACTCATCATCATCTCAGCTGCATACCGAGATAGCTGTGTAAACCTACACTCATACTCGCTCACCATGATCTCCTTCTGGGTAAGACTCAAAAACTCCATCTACTTCTAGTGAATATAAACCTCAGACAAATACTTCTTCTTATAAGTAGCTAGGAAGTCTTTCCATCCCAACACTGGCGACTTCATCTGACTCCCTGGCACACTTTCCCACCAATGCAAAGCATCCCCCTGAAGCAAACTAGAAGCATATTCCACCTTTTCATCATCCTCACAATCCATCTGCTCTAATACCCTTTATGCTTTCTTAGCTATGTCTCGGCTTCTTCCGGGTTAGTGGTCCCATATAAGTCCACTGCTCCATACTTCCTTAGCTTATCAAACTGCTTCCCCTTCTTAGCTAGGGCCGGAGTAGAAGTCTGCGGCATTTGACCCATGACCTAGACAAAGGCCTGAGCAAAAGCTTGGAACATCCTTGGATCCAATAGAGGTACTTGCTCTTACAGAACAGGCGATTCCTGCATCTGTGATCGAAAGGGCCCACTACCATGCCCTGCAAAAGTCTCAACATTTTCTGGGACTACTGACTCATCAGTACTCTCCTCCCTTAGTGGAGAGTCAGGTGTAATTGATCCTTGCAGAATTCCTCGTGTCCTTCTATGAGGTGGCATCTTACTCCTTCAATGGAAACAATAACAATTAGCTACAATTCAATATTATCCTACATGTATGCATGATATACATGTCACTTAATGCAATCAATCAATTTGCAATGCAACAATTAATCACATAGCATACAATTCATAATATTATGCATTCTAAGCCTAGGAAAAACCTAAGCTCTGATACCACAAGATGTTGGAGCCCGTTTTTGGAGCCCAACAATCGATGCGGATAACCAACAGATATTTGACCCAAGTCTTAAGACGAATTCTGAGAAGACCACTCGGGATAGTCGCGAAAGGGTGGTGCGAATGAGAAGTGGAAAGTATTGCATTAATAGAAATCTTAACGTGGCAGCAAAGGGAAGTTCGCCACGACGAAAGTCATTCTTCGCCTCGACGAAGATTTATTGTGGCGAAACACTTAGAATTTGAAATTTCACAAACATTTTTAAAGAAACACATACATTCAAATCTAACTACAAGCTAAACATACTCACACACAAAAGAAATTTCAATTCTTCATGTCATTACAATACCAAAGAGTTTAAACAAACTTTACTTACATAATATCATACATATCAAAGCTTAATACAAACAAAAAATGATGCTCGATGTTGATATGCCTATAAAGCTATCCAATATAGTCACTAACTTAGTACAAAAGTCTCTAACTATCTTGAAGTTTTTGATGCCCTGCAAGGATCAACTGTCGTCTTGTTCCGCACCTAAGGAGAGAAAAGTGGGGTGAGCTACACAGCTCAGTGGCTAATATATTTATAGCCATCAGTAATTTGCCACAAATTCAATCATATGTATATATATATCTAACAATTCAAGCATTTTCAGATTAACTGAAAAACTCATAATTACACGTCATCTCATAACTCATAACATAGGCTTTAATCATTATGCATAACGAGCACATATATAATGCTTGATAATTTAAAGATACAATGCACAAACAAATGGCTTGAGAGTTCCATGGAAATAGAATGGTTGGTGATGGTATCGCCTGCAACCAAATATAAAAGAAATCACTTCCATTAAAACAATTTAATATAGTAGCGGTAAGCGGATATCGTTCCCACGAGGAATCTTTAACGGTAAAGGTTAGTTAATTTAAACGGCATAAATAACGAAAATAAAGAGGGGGTTTTGTCACAGCAATATCAAAAAATCAAAGGAAAAATCACAAATCGAAAGCAATAATTAAATCTGAAAATTCAATAGGAAAAATACCTTAGTTTCGAGTCACCGATGTTATCATGCTATTACGGATCCTCGACATAAAATTGCAATAATTAATAAACATCCATTAGGGGAAATTTTCTCTTAAGTGTAATGACTAGAAACATGTATTCTAGTAATCTTATTAAACAACAACCTAGATACGATCATAGGTAAAATTGAATAATAGCATTAAGGATTAAGAATCAATGAAAAGTGATTAACATGTACGACATAAAATTAATCAAGTGGATATTTTCTTAGAATTTTCCAACTCTAACGTAGAGAGGTTAATCCTAATTGCTACTTATGGTTACCGAAATTGAACGTCAGATTCTGTTAACCTAGCATTTGAATTAATTAATCTCCAGTTGCGAACCTAGAAACCAACAAATTTAATTAAAAAGACATCTGAAAATACCCAATGTTCATCAACAATCATAAAATATATCTGAATTATCTCACCATAATAACAGGTAACATAGATCCCTCAACCAAGACAAGAAAATTTAGCTACTCATACTTGAATTAAAATCAAAGAAAATAATAATAGAAACAATCTCCATCCCTAATCTTTAATAAAAGAAACAACAATCCCAATTGAAAATCTGCAGAAAACGTAAAGAATAGGACAAGAGAAGTGCGACAGCCCCCTCCTCAAGAAAGAAAATACACGATGAAACTACTTGTAAAACTAGAACAAACTATGACCTGCGGCAACCTCTAAGAGAAGAAGAAAAACGATGCCCTCTCTAACCCTAGAATCCCATTATATAAGATGTTGCAATCCACGTTTGCTTCCTTATTTAATTGAATCTCTTCATAATCTTGATTGGATTTCGTCCCAATTAGATAGTCTTCTAATTTAGGTGGGAAACTTCTAAAAAAGGACTCTAGAAGATCTTGGGCGATTGTTTTCTACTTGGGGACAACTTCTGAAAAATCTGCAGAATTAGGATTATGACCTTAGGCATGCCCACGCCTAATCTTTGAATTTCGACCAATCTAGAATTTTTGAACTTCTTGCCATATTTTTTCTCTTTTTGATCCTTTTCTGTCTTTACGGCATTGAAAACCATCTGTGAATATTTAACAAACAATTCCATCAATATTTGAGTACCAATTTCAAAAATCAATCAAAATTAAGTCCAAAACATATGCATTTAAAATGACTTATGAAATTCCTCCACACCGAACCTTTGCTCGCCCTCGAGCAACATATCAAACCATTAACTCTATAAATTCATCCTTCATAAATCAAGTGCACACAATCCACCAAGTTAGGCTAACAAGATTCAATTTGCAACATACATCATTATTGCCTTTCACTAATGCAATAAACGAAGTCAAAATTCAGTATCTTTGTTCAAAAGCAAACAAGAAATTAAGTGAATTCTTCTCACGGATTTCGCTCTTACACTCAAGTGTTTGTGGGTAAGGTGTTTCTCTCAAATCTCACTCTATCATGCTATACTACCATAGGTTTGCAATTTCACCAATTCTCATTCATTTAAATCACATGGCCTCATAGATCATAAGGACTTTATCAAGGGTTGTAATGGGGCTAGATTCATAGGTGAGGTAAAAACATGGTAAAAAGGTTTGTCACAAGTTTTCACAAAGCATTAAGTAAAGGGACACACAATTAAAATTCTGAGATAAACATGAAAAGAAGCTACATCTACTCCCTCTAACTCAAGCTACTATACTGTATTTTTTTTTCCTGATTTTTCTCTTTTTGTTTTCTTCTTTTTTTTGTTTTTTTTTTCAAATAATACTGAAAACAGGGGAAAATAATGACAACACAAGACAATGATAAGCACATGGGTAGATGCACATGAAATTATCTCAGAAAACGATATATAACAAAAGTCTCGATTTACTCAATTCCTCATTCAACTTGTGAAGGGAAACGACTGATAGGGTATTCGGGTTTTTCATGTGAGGTGATTAGTTGAAGAACAAGGATAAGGCTCAAAAAAATGTTTACAAAGGGAAAATATTAGGTGGGTCAATTTTTAAGCCAAAGGGCTTTAAAACAAAGACGGCCTTAATTACTTCTAAATCCCTTGTGATCAAACATATTCAAACCGGTTCCATGCAAGTTCTGAAAACCAACATAAAATAGAGGAGCATCACTTAATCCAAGGAAGTGGCATGACATAAAAGTGATGTTATTGAGGCTCAATTTCACTCACCGGTTTAATACAAGTTAAGAATCCACTTCGTTTCACAATTTACTCCATCACTCCAATGTAAAAATTTTGACAAAGTTTATGAGATTAGTTAGAGCAATCAATCAATATGTTTCATCTTAAACCTACTTAGCCCAAATCAACTTCATGTATACTGCCAATCACATCCAAACTACTATGATCAAGTTTCATGGGGCAACATGCAACTCCAAACAAAATTCAACCAAAAACAGCCGCAATATTCCAGCAATATGCACATAGAAGCCAAAATTATCCATATTAAAAATCTAAAGTACTCCCCCACACCTCAACCAACATTGTCCTCAATGTCAAAGAAGCATAAAAAAAAACAAAGAAAAGAGGTGAAGAAAGCTTCTCTAGTAGGCGAGGTCAAGATCAAGGTGTTAGCGGGTCTGGTGGATGAAAGCCTTGGTACTCCCAATAGGCCATCAAATTAGTCTCCATACGATGTATGGATCGTTCTAGTCGACTTAGGCGAGCATCCTGGTCGGCATTGTGTTGGGACGGGGCAGCAGGGTGCACCGATGGCTGATTGTGTGGTGTAGCTGGTGGAAGTCGGCGGCGTCCGGTAGAAGTCCTTGTTGTGGGAAAGGTAGTCACCCGGGAATGGTAAACGCGAGGCGGCCTTGGCTGAGATCCACAATTCCCATCCTGCAAAGACATTCTATATCCAATGGCTCTATACCACAAGCCACAGTCATGTTAGTATTATCAAGATCCAAAACGCCTAAATTAACTGCCAACTGGAGATATAGGAACCAAGGATTAAAGGTTTCGATTGATTTTTCAAAATAGTATGAAATTGGTGCATAAACCAAAAACCCAAATTGATGGGAATGTGCCTATCCATACACCTCAAAAAATAAAATTCAACGTTGGATAAAGTTCCCGCAGCATCCTTTCGACCAGAAAAATTAAATGCTAGCATCCTATGAATAATCTTGTGAATAGGATTAATAAGGAAAGAACTTTTGGATAAGCTAGCATTGTAAGGACGGGAATCAACAGACCATTGACGCCATAAATCCGAAGCGTTAAAATCGGCATGAAAATCATATTGGGACTTAAGAAATAAGTCATGTTCACAATCAGCAGTAGATATAAAACCTAGAGCAACGTTAAACTCAGCAATTGACAATGCAAATTCCTTCCCCATTAATCGAAATTCAACAGCTTCCTTGGTATGCACATCAAAAGTTTTTTCGCAATTAAACAGGAATGTAGTGTAAAATTCCCTTGTTAATTCATCGAAAGCAGGACAATTGATACGGGCAAAAGCACTCCACGCAATAGGACCCAGTAATTGCATAAAATAATTATACACACTTAAGGCTTCGAGAGTATCAGGATGAATAGGCTTACAAGGACAGATCTGTCGCTGTTGGAGAAGCTCAAACTTTGCGGTATCTTCAGGTAAAACAAAGGAAGTGCAACCATCAATTCGAGTGGTCAATCGTGTGCGGGACTCCACTACCTTGCGTCGTTGGGACCAAAGACATGTTCTCGGGTTTGGGTAGATGGCCGTCGGTGTGGAAGCTGGAACCATGGTGCTTGGTGGAGCTTGGGGCAGTGGTGGATCGACGTTCGCAACAGTCTAAATAGGGATGGGTTCCCTTCGTGCGTGGCTCTTCTTCCTGGGCATTGTCCCAAACGGTAAATATTGACCTGCAAAAGCAAGAAGCAATAATTAGAAAGTTGCAAAAAGAATGACAGGAAAAATGGACAGAGGGAGATAATGAAGGTTGAAGGTAAGGAAACTTGTAGGGGGACTGGCGCGAATAGGGCCTGAAATTGATCGAGCAAAGCTGTGTAACGAAAGTTAGGGATATATGAGGATGAGGAAAAAATCGACAAGTAGAGGGAATGGGGTCAATTTGGTGGTGGAATGAGTGGAGAGATTTGGTGAAATCAAAGGGTCATGAAGGATTGGTGGTCGGCGGTCGTGTAAGGAGGGTGATGTGCAGTCGGAGATGGGAGGGAAAAAATTGGGGGTGAAGAAAGACTTGGGTAAAATTATGGGCGGGAAACTAAAGGAAGGGCGGTAACCTAAATCAATTTTCATTTTGAATTTTTTTAAAAGGGAAAAAGAAAATTAAAAATTAACATGATAAAATAACAAAAATAAATTGAAATTCTAGACTAAATAATGAAAGTAAAGCTATTAAAAAAAGAACAATGACAAACCTGGACACTTTACGGGTTACCCCGAACATGCTTCTTTACAGTCGTTAGCTGGACTTATGTTATAACTTACTGATTCAGAGATAGGTTGGCGGTACGAACCTGATTTCATCAACCTATTCAATTAGCGAATTTTCATAATATGGCTTGAGACGGTGTCCGTTGACCTTGAACACTTTAGAAGTATCAATGCTCTAAATTTCTACCGCACCATGAGGAAACACGTTAGTAACAAGAAACGGGCCAAGCCAACGAGATCGTAATTTTCCTGGGAATAACTTAAGCTTTGAATGATAAAGAAGAACTTTTTGTCCAATTGAAAACTGTTTCCTAGAAATCATCTTATCATGAAAAGCCTTAGTTTTATCCTTGTAAATTTTTGAATTTTCATATGCCTCATTAAGAATCTCCTCCAATTCTTGCAATTGCAATTTCCGACTAGTGCTTACCTCTAATTGATCCATGTTCAATTGCTTGACGACCCAATAAGCTCTATGTTCAATTTCTACAGGTAAATGACAAAGCTTACCGAAAACTAACCTGTAAGGCGACATACCTATAGGAGTTTGGTATGCAGTCCGATAGGCCCATAAAGCGTCATCCAGTCGAAGACTCCAATCTTTTCGGTTTGGGTTTACCACTTTTTCTAGGATGGACTTGATTTCCTTGTTGGATACCTCAGCCTGCCCACTGGTTTGCGGATGATAGGCAGTAGAGATTTGGTGCGTAATTCCACATCTTTTCATTAGTGCTTCGAAAATCTTGTTGCAAAAATGTGTTCCTCGGTCGCTAATGATGGCTCGAGGCATTCCAAACGTGGCAAAAATATTTGATTTAACAAAATCAATTACCATTTTAGCATCATCAGATATAGTCGCCTTAGCTTCAACCCACTTAGAAACATAGTCTACTGCCAATAGGATGTAATTCTTACCAAACGAGGAAGGGAACGGACCCGTAAAGTCTATTCCCCAAATATCAAATATCTCACATACCAGAATGTTCGCCAATGGCATTTGATTCTTGGACCCCAAGTTACTTGTTATTTGACAACGATCACAAGAGTTGCAAAACATGTAAGATTCATAAAATAACTTAGGCCAAAATAATCCACATTCTAAAACTTTTCGCGTAGTTCTTTTGGGACCGAAATGTCCCCCACACACAGATAAATGACAAAATTGTAAAATAGATGAAATTTCATCATCTGTGACACATCTCCTAACAATCTGATCAGTACAAAATTCCTATAAGTGAGGTTCATCCCACACATAATACTTGGCCTCTCGCTTGATTTTATCTTTTTTGGCTCTAGACAGATCATTAGGTAAAGACTTAGTTACTAAGAAGTTCACTATGTCCGCATACCAAGGGGTTACCTTTTGAACTGCGAAAAGGCTCTCATACGAAAATTTGTCGTGAAGGACATCAGGCTTGGTATTTGATGTAATCCGGCTTAAGTGATCAGCTACCAGGTTCTCTGCTCCTCTCTTGTTGCGAAGTTCCACGTCGAATTCTTGAAGCAGTAATATCCATCGAATCAATCTTGGCTTGGCTTCTTTCTTGTTCACTAGATACCGTAGCACTGCATGGTCGAAGTAGATGATCACCTTGGTCCCCAACAGATATGACCGAAACTTTTCCAAGCCAAAGGCGACTGCTAGAAACTCCTTCTCCGTTGTGGAATAATTTTTCTGGGCATCATTAAGTGTCATAGAAGCATAATAAACAACATGAGATACCTTATCCACTTTTTGTCCCAGCACAACGCCTATAGCATAATCTGATGCGTCACACATTAATTCGAAAGGTATGTCCCAACGTGGTGGCTGAATCACCGGTGCTGTAGTGAGGCACTCTTTTAGCTCGTTGAACGCGCTTTGGCATTGTTCATCAAAATCGAATTTCACATCTTTTTGGAGCAATTTGCACACGGGTTGCGCAAATTTTGAGAAATCCTTGATGAATCGTCGATAAAAACATGGATGACCAAGAAAAGAACGAACTTCCTGCACATTCGCGGGGTAAGACAAA
>JANTPM010004498.1:0-10453 GCA_025434745.1 Erythroxylum divaricatum
ATATATGTGATGAATGCTCTTAGACTTAAAGCTCAAGTAGGATTCAAAAAATGTATCAAGTCTTGTATACAAAATTCAACAAAACCAATGAGATATTTGAAAAATTTTAATAAAAACACTAATCATGGTTGTCTCTCTCATGCATTAGATCTTAAATTGAAAATGCATCCTAACTTAAGAATTAATCATGAAAAATAATAAGAAAATTATGAAGTTATCATGAGGAATAACTAATATATGAATCAACATATCATGAGTCCAAGCACAAATCACAAAGTTTATTGTAATGAAAACTCACTCCTCCCCCCACCTAAATCATACATTGTACCTAACGTATGCATAAGATACTCATAACTCAATAAAGATAATTAGAAAAATAAAACACAAAATAAAGACTCCCCTGAATTTTAAGTATCTAAAAATTATCCACACGCGCTTCTTTTCAGTACCTATTTCAAAACTTGCCGCATATTAAGGGTGTGAATTAGCATTCATCGGCGATTTTCCTTTTGTCGCAACCTTAGTATTAGCTTCAGAATGCCCCATAATACTGAACAAGATAAACAAAATACTTGGAAAAATATTAAAAACAATGTAATCATAATTAAAATTGAACTAAAAAGAAAATAAAAGAATTTAATTAGATCTTAAGAGCAAAGTGGGGGCATGAAGGTGCTTTTATGATGCTACTACCACTACTTGTTGCGTGAATTTTTTGCCTCTATCATGTTGGCTTGATGTTATGCATTTGTGGAGGGCAAGCTATAGGCATGCTACCAATTTTGTATGACTAGTGACGGTATGGGTTGAATAGGGAAGCATTGGGTGTGTTGTGCGTTGTCAGAGTGGGTTTGATGATTGGTTTTAGGCATCTGCTTAGATGTTGTTGCTATATGCTTAGGAGAAATGGTTGAGTTTGTAGTGAAGCTTTGGGTTGCTGAGTAAGAGGAGGGCTACTTGTGGCTGGAAATTTTTTTTTAATTTCCTGCAAAGACAAACAAGAATATTAGGTTTTTTAGTTTTTTTGAATTCAAAAATTAAGTAAATAATTAAATGAGAAAAGAAAACAGAAAAAAAACACTAAATCTCATAAGGCGAGATCAGATATTGCCTTACGAGATTTTGTAGTCTAGAATTTTAAGTTCTTCAGTATAAAACACTAAATTACATATGGTGAGGTCTCGCCTTATGAGATTTAGTAATATGGAATTTTAAGACCTACTTTTTTTTATGCTAATAAATTTATTTTTCAAAAGCAATCAAATGTAAGTTATATATAACTAAAACAAAGTAAAATAAAATAAAACAATCATATTTTGGGTTGCCTCCCGAAAAACACAATTGTTTAATGTCGTTATGCTCGACATGGCTGGTTCTTCCTAAACTTCTATGTAATTGTAGTTTTGTACTCCTTAAATAGTCAACCTTTTTGAAATTATTGTTGGTAATGACTTTTCCTCACCTAAATAGACATACTTGAGGCAATCAGGTTAGACCTTTAAATTTATCTTCAGAGTCAACAAAATAGAAGGTAAGATTTTCTTGTGAGTTATATTAACTTCATCATTTAAAGTTTTCGAATTTATCAGCATTGCTGACAATGATTCTACAACTTCACAAGTTGCATCAATTTGCTCGCTCACTTTTGATTTATCCTTACACTCTAACTTATCTTCAACACTCTCTTCTTTAAACATATCCTGCACGAATTAATCCACAATATCCATATGATAAATGGATTAAAAATCATCCGTGTACTTCATTGCTTCAAAAATATTGAGCTTACTATTTTTCCATCAAACTCTACAGAAAGAGTCGTGCACATTGATTATCGTTTTAGCCTTCTTCATAAATGGCCTTCCTAACAAAACGAAGCTGGTTTTTCAATATTATATCCATCCATTTTCAAGATATAAAAATTCAATAGAAATATTAAACCATTAACTTAGATTAAAACATTCTCAATAACTCCAATGGGACACATATACGAACGATCAGCTAGTTGGATAATCACATTGGTTTCTTACAAAGAATTGATATTTAAAGCTTGATAAATTGAGTATGGCATGACATTAATAGAGGTACCTAAATCTAGCGTGGTACACTCAATTTTTCTATTACCAATAACACACGAAAGTGTAAACACACCTGGATCTTTGCATTTTTCTATTAATTTCCTATTTATTACAGCTGATATATTTTTATCTAAAATTATTCTCTCCTTGTCCTTCAACTTTCTTTTATTAGTGTATAACTCTTTTAAGAATTTTGCATATTTCGGAACTTACTTGATGGTTTTTAGAAGTGGTATATTGATTTCTATCTTTTTTAAAGTTTCTAAGATCTCTGTTTCATATCCATCATCTTTTGGTTTAGCCAACCTACTCGGAAAATGAGGTAAATGTGCATTAATTGATATTGATGAAAATGAATCATTTTTTACTTTTGTTGATTCATGACTTGGAAGTTCATCCTTCGTTTCTCTATCGTCGTGCTTTTCTACCTCTATTGGGAAAGAAGTTCCAGATTGAATTTCCTTACCACTTCTCATTACACTCATATTCTCCTTATGATTCACCATTGTTTGGGAAGGTAATTTCCCATATGCTTGCGCTTGCAATTTACTTACCGAGGCGGCTAATTGTGTGATCCGATTTCCAAAGGTTTGAAGGCTATCCGTTGTTTCTTGTTGAAATTGTTGAGTATTATTAGCAAGCGCCCTAACAATTTCATCTAAAGACATACCTAAATTTGAAAATTAAGGTTAAGCATATGTAGGAGCTTAAGGTTGTTTAAAAATGTGAGGTTGATATCGTTTTAATTGATTTCTATAGCTCAAATTTGGATGATCCTTTTATCTTGGATTGTAGTAATTGGAATAAGGGTTATACTTTCATTGAGGTTGACCATGCAAGTCCCCTATTTTGTTAGCTTATTGAAGAGAGTCTTGTTTCGATGTGGGGCATATATCATAGGATGTCCAAAGACTGAGTGTATAATGCGCACTCTTGCTGAATGCAATTGACTTGCAGCCATTTGATGAATTAGAGCGGTTAGATCAGAAATTTTATTCTCAAAGTGCGTGTTACTTACCTCATTCACACGCCTAATAGCTCCATCCATCCTTATCCCAAATTATTGAAAATTTTTAGTCATAATTTATGTCAACTATCTGGTTGCCTTAGATGTTTTGTTTACCAGAGCTCCTACACTAGCTGCATCAATCATACTTCGATCCATTGGTAATAGTCCTTCATAAAAGTATTAAATCAGAAGTTGATCGAGAATTTGATGATGTAGATAGCTGGCACATAGCTCCTTAAATCTTTTCTAATATTCATATAATGTTTCTCCTTTAATTTATGTTATTCTACATATCTCCTTTATGATATTCGCTACTCTTGATGCTGGAAAGAACTTTTCCAGAAACATTATTTTCATCTCGTTCCATGTTGTTATTGAGCGAGGTGGAAGATAATATATTCAATCTTTTGCCTTATCTTTCAATGAGAACGGAAATGCCCTAAGATTAATTTGTTCTTCTGTAACCCCTTGTGGTTTCATTTTAAAATAGACAATATGAAATTCTTTCATGCATTTATGTGGATTTTAACCTGCAAGACCACGAAAAATAGGCAGTAAGTGAATCAAACCAAATTTCAATTTGAAATCTACCTTAACATCTGGAAATTGAATGTATAAGGGTTGTTGATTCAAATTCGGTGCAGCTAACTCTCTCAACATTCTCGGGTTAAGATTTGTCATCTTTTTGTCCACTTCTTGAAAACTAGAGTCTTCACCGATTGTTAGAACTACTTTAACTTTCACGTTTGAAGATGAATGCCCACTTTCTTGCTTAGTCTCTTTCTCAAATGACATGTTGTCTTCTCAATTTCTGGATTATATTATAATTTACTTGTTTGAGAAGCACGAGTCATACAAGACAAAAAGTCAGTAGTAACTGTAAAAATAAAAACGCAAACTAAGAAACTTGAAATAGTTCCCCGATAATGGCGCAAAATTTTGGTTGGGTTGTTGAAGCCCTCAAAACAATTATGATTCTTTAAACTTTTGTAGTAGTCATGGAACCACATTGAATTCCTAGAGAACTAAATAGTAGCTTTTTAATTTCAAGTAAAATTAAATGGGATTTTTTATTAAATAACTGATTAACTAAAATTAATACAGACACAAATTAAATCAACTAAATTTAAAATTGAGAAAGTCAATATTACCACACTCCTATTCAAGGGAAATATCTCATCTAATTATACTATTGATCATTGATCTAAAAAGAATATTTTTGTGATTCAAGTAGTTAGTCTGAAATCTATTAGGATAGTCGTAATAAGTCTCAAAATTTTCTAAGTTAATTGGCATTCTATATCAAATAAATGATAATAATAAGCTTCATAAAAAAGACTAAACCCTAAATTAAATAATCAAGATAACTGCAATTATTCAATTTAGTTTTCTTGTTTATCATAAGTTTAATTTAAAAATGCATAAATAACCTATTTGCTACTTATACCATTCCTTCATGACAATTATGGATCATTGAATCCCTGGATAATGATAAAATAATCAATATTATATTAAATTGTTAGATTAATCGAATATTAATCGTTCATAAAATATGAGAACCCAGAACAATAAATACTTGAATTAGAAAGTGAATAAATGTTTGGAACACAAAACCTTACAAAGTTACAACTAGAATATCGAATCCCCTTGAATCAGAATGATTGAGTTTAGCCACACATGACTTTCACTCCAATAACATAAATTGAAGACTAATAATTGCAAAAAACATAATAGGAGACAACCTCATTCTGTTATGAGGAACATCTCTTTTATAAGGTTTTCTGATCTAATCCTAATCTAATTCTACCTTGTAAAGATTTCTATCTAAAACAAATTCAAATTCAATCTCCTACATGAGAGGGATAAGAAGAAGTTTCTCAGTTAAACTTAACTCTTCAAATGATCAACGTTATCCATTGTAGCATTCTCTTCACTTTATCCAAAATTTGTGATTATCATTAATAGTCACAATTTAATGCAATCTCCATGTTCATCTCCTAAAACAAATCAATCATTAGTTTCCATATTTAAGCAACAAAATAATTCTAAAACAAAGGAGCTAATATCAAATAATATAGCAAGATGAGATCTTGTCAATAATAAAAAGTTGAAATATTATTCTTATACATTAATTTAACAAAATCTAATGGTATAATTTTATGAACTATCCAATGGAAAAATAATAATCTATTACAATGAATAAGTAACTAAAAGATTAAATTAAATTACGAGTAATTTTGAGTCCCAATATATTATTCTTTAAGGTGATAAAATAAAACTATTTTTAATAAAAAATTAATATGTTCTCGATTTGATCATGCTTATACAAATATAATTGATTTAAATACAGTATAAAAAAATATCATTTATCATAACTATTCAACATAAAGATTTACTAATACATTCAATTGTTGATGTGCCTTATTTTTTCTTTCAAGGGGTAGATCGTGGTAAAAAAAAATCCCACAACGAATCTATAAAACCACACGAAATATTGAATATCAATCATCTCCCATTACTAAAAAAAATCACTAATTAAAAATATAAATAATAAATTATATATATGAGAATACGAATTTGAACTAAAAATTATTTAATTGAAGATTCATATTCATTACATTTAAAGATATGCTTTAATTTATTGTTTTATTTATATTTCTTTATATTTCAACTTTATTTTAATATTTTATTCATATTCTTACTTATTATTAATCTTCTTTAAAAAAATTTAACAAAACAATAAATAAATCATCTAAATAGATATTATCTTAACTATAAATACGATATTTATATTACTGATAGGATAAAAAAAAAAAGAAAAACACCCCTTATAATTAGGAAAAAAATTTTAAAAAATGCCCTATCTTTTGGAGTTCTCAAGAAAAAAAAAAGCTTTTATAATTTGAAGTTGTACAGAAAAACTCCTTAGAATTGTCTTACACTAAAATTAAGAGACATGGAACATTTTGACCCAAAGTTATACTTAACTTATTTATTTACTAAACTCCATTCATCCCTTTAAATAACCTTACCCATGCACCCACCTAACTATATCCCCTCACTTTTTAACTGGTTCACTAACTAGAATCTTAGAGGGCACAAAGATGTTAATGTCATGACTAAAATTGGTATTTGGTGATTCTACCGACAATGTGGACCAGATCAACCATCTTTATTATTGGATTGAACTTGAAAGTTAGGGTTTGATAAAGATCTAAACATAGGAACTGTAAGTCGACCCAAGACCACCAACCTCACCTCCCCTATGATTGTAATAAGACCTGAAAGAAAACCAAAGAGGTGGTAGTTTCGCAAACTCTTTGATTTGATTGTAGTTATTTGTAAGGTTCTATCGCAGTTATTTGTAACTATATCTGTAGGTTACTAGATATAAAGTAACTATATCAACAACTGTTAATTTTTCTGTACCAAACGAAAACAGAAAAAAAAATACGAAATTAAATAGCTTAACATTCGAGATTTGTTAACGCAATTTGACACACCTTGCTTACATCTGCGGGGCCCTCACTAGCTTAATAATTGTACTGAAGTACAATAGATTTACCTAAGGCTTTGCTAAGCTGACACCACTCAACCCTTGACACTATTTCTTAACCTCATTTCCTATGAACGAATTTCACACTTAATAATACGACCGTCTCGTACTAACCTTAACAGAGGTTTTTCTTAATTAATCTTTTAACGAAAGAACAATAAACAAATAATTCAAGTGATCAATTAATTAAGAACAAAACAATAATACACTTGAGATAAAAGAGAAGAACAACTTTCCAAAAGGTTTAGCTCCTCCAAAATAGATTTGAAAATAGTTCACACACAATCAGTCCAATCGTGAGCCACTCCACAAGGATGATAGTCCAACGTGAGCAATCTCCACGCGATCAATACAGAGTCGTGAATCTCTCACTCAAAAAACACGTATTAATTGTTATCAATCAAGAAAGGAATACACAACCAAAGAACATACAAACAAATAGCCCACATCTTCAATAATAACATGTCATTCCACACAATGCCTAAGCACTCACAATTTACTCATAAGCACAGCCATGTGTCTCACCAAAGCTATAAACCCCAAAATCACTTCAACTATTTTCACAAAAAAACAATTGATGCACCCACCAAAGAGCACTCAAGATAGTCGTCAATTAACATACCAAAATCCTACACAACAAAGACCAATATCCATCCAAAAATCCTTTTTAACTAATATGAAATTCCAACAGTACCCCACACGTAATACTCATTCTTCTTGTCAAGATACACGTTAATTAAAGATAGGTCTCTATCACAACTAGAAGATTATCCCCAAATAATTCAATTAACTTGGATTTGAATTTTAAACTCATTATCTTAGATGTAGAATAGTCAAAACTCTTCCTAAAGGAGATAATTGGACATATAACCATCAAACGCACAAATCCATTCTCCCCTTGGGACAAAAAGATGCCAAAAAGCACAACAAATAATCATGCACATACCTTGAAATATACCCCTAAATGGAGCATTCACCATAAACAATTTGATGTCTACCTTTGGAACAAAACATTGTCAAAACTAAGAATGACTTCAACACAATCAATCTCAGTGAAGAAAGAAAAAAAAATCAATAGTAAGTTCAGCAGAAGAATTATGAATACGCCAAGATAATTTACTACCAGTCAATACATATGCCAATATATCATTACTTACTTCAATTGCATCTTCATAAGACTGATCAATTCACAAACCCAAGCAAACAAAGATGAGTGTTGCTAGTGTTGTGAGAGAGAGAGAGACCCGAGAGAGAGACCCATAGTGATAAGAGAGCTTAAAAGTCTTTGGTGAAGCCAAATAGAAGTCACAATGCAAACTATTAAAAATATCGGATGACAATGATAACATAAAAACTATAGAAGATCTAAAGAAGACAAATCTTTTTTTAGACAACAAAAAATAATTCAAAAATGTAAAGCACACAGTCCATATGCTCCTCAAAGAAATTCAATCCCAGCCTTATTCCTCGTCATATTATCTTTGTCATCGGTTTCTTATTATGAAGTAACTGATTCATCCTTTGTATGAACAGTTTCTTCATAAGCAGTAACTAACTGTGAATCTAGAAAATTTCTTATTTTTCCTTCACAATGACTTTGTGCTTGTAATTGACCCTTTCTAATCTAAGTGCGCTTCGGTATCATGGGCTGCTGGTGGAAATTTAATGGAGAGTGTCTAATTTTTTGGTTTTGACTCCTTTGAAACATCATTTGTAACATCTTGTAGCTTCTCGACCTTATGCGCCCGATAACTCCACAAAAATGACACGTGGGTATAAACCTTTGATTCTTTCTTGAAGTTTCTTCTTCTCGGACAGATCTGGACTTATCATTTTTCTCCTTATTCACTTTAGAACACTCACCCTTATAGCCAATATTTTGAAGATCTCCTTTAACCTTACCAATTTCCATTAATTTTTTTAGTTTTTCTATGCCTCCATTCAACATTCTCAATCCTTTTTCGGTACTTACTAATTTCATTCTAGCTTCACCAAGCTCATCTAATGTTGACAACAACTTCTTCTCTAGATCTTGAATGATGTTCTTTATGGAAGTGTTTTCCTCCTCTAACTTCTCATTTTTCTTACATGTTTGGACCATTTACCATACATTGACACATAGGCTTCATAAATACCTTTCTTTTATCATCTGAAGTACTGTCATAATCTGAGATTGAGCTTTTAGCTTAATCGTCTGCGTTTTTTTTCAAAATTTCCCGATTTACTCGCTTTTTCATCTTCAGTTACTTCCTTCTCAGTTAATGCTAAACAAGTAAATAGACTTTTGTTGTACAAAGTAACTAACGCAGCACTATTTATAGCTTATTCTTCATTTCTAGATTTGTTATCACTCCAAGTTCTCCTATAAGATTTCCCTTTTCTCTTCTTCAAGATGTTAACATACTCCGCTTAAACATGTCTGAAGTCTTGAGACTTATGATATTGAATTCTCTTTACCTTTCTTTCTCCCTTTTGAGTCTTGACTTATTGTTTAAAGTTGTTGTTCGATGAACCCCCGCCGTTTTGCCTAAACTCGAGTTTGTCCTTTTTCACCCTCTTTAGCCACTTACTGAACTCTCATGTTAATAGCTCTATATATATCCTCATTCTCGTCAGATTTATCTTCTACATCATTCATACCTTTTTCAATTTCAACCTATAGTTCCAATCCTTTGCTTTTTTCTTGTTTACTCCTTAAAAGATTCATTTTGAAATTTGTAAGAATTCCAATTACCTTCTCCAATGACAAGCCATTGATGTTATGAGCCTCCTCGATTTCTGCAATTTTTGTAATAAATCTAGGAGATAATGATCTCAATGTCTTTTTGACTAGTTTCATATTGGAATATTTTTGTCCGAGTTGATGTGCTCGATTCGCTATATCGCGCAATCTTTCATAAAAGTCCCCAATAGTCTCATTTTCATCCATCTTCAATTCTTCAAACCTCACAACTAACATTTGATGTTTTGACGCTATCACAAATTTGGACTATTCATGAATACTGTGCAAAATATCTCATGCTTCTTTAATTTATTTACAGGCTGATATCATTGAGAAACGTCCATCAACAGCATTAAAAATTGCGTGCAATGCTTGTAAGTTTCCAAATGCTCTTTCTTCTTCGGCACTTGTTCATTCAGATGGATCTTTTAAAACTGTCTCTCCCTTATCATCAGTAATCATCAAATGTCTCCAGCGATGTAACACCAAGTTCCATGCTCTTGTTTCCTGTGTCTGAATAAAAACTCTTATCTGTGATTTCCATGTAGGATAATTGGAATCATCCAACAGCAGTGACCTGATAATTGATGCTCCTTCTCTTATGGCCATAATTGCAAAACCTAGATCTGCACCAACTTGATGTAACAAGTTTTGAATCGATGACCTTGCTCTGATACCAATTGAAAGAAAATTGAAGGGTGGTAGTTTTGCAAACTCTTCAATTTGATTGCCGGTACTCGTAAGGTTCTATCGTAATTACTTGTAACTATATCTGTCTGTTGCTAAATATAAAAAAACTGTAAAAACTAGTAAAAATTTCATCAATAACATGAATATACGACCATAATTACAATGAATATACGGTCTTACCAAAAATTGTTGGACCCGGGTGGATTTTAACCCCACGAAGGGGACCCACTAACTTCAGGTCCAGGTACCGGGTGGATTTTAACCCCACGAAGGGGACCCAACAACTTCAGTACCCCATTATCCAGTATTGTTCTCTTTGGTCATGGGTGAGCCACGGCTCGAACCCATGACCTCAAGGTTTTGTTCCACTTTATGTGGACGCCTCTCACCATTGAGCCAAT
>JANTPM010004597.1:0-10448 GCA_025434745.1 Erythroxylum divaricatum
AATTCCCCACCTGCCCCCCCACCCTTTTACGTGTGTTTACTTTATCATTTGTTATTATACAAAGTTTCACATTTATTATGTTTTGTAGCACATGATAAACCATGGAAAACAACTTAAGAAGTCTTGAAGGATAATCTATCACAAAGCTCCCTTATTTTAATGAAAACAACTATTCCTATTGAAAAGAAAGAATGATAATTTATCTACAATCTGTGGATATTGAAGTCTGGCAAGCTATCAAAATGGGAGTTACATCTCCTGCTACTAATGATGTAGAATTATGGATTGATGTTGAAAGAAGAAATGCATAACTGAATGCTAAAGCAAGAAATCAACTGATTTGTGCACTCTCTCTAGAAGAATATGAAAAGATATCCTACTGTTCTACAATAAAGGAAATGTGGGACAAACTTCAAGTTACTTTTGAAGGAACAAATGAGGTAAAGAAACATAGGATAAGTCTTTTAATGCATCAATATGAAATTATTAGCATGAAACAGGGAGAAACTATAGATGAATTCTTTGGACAATTCAACAACATCATCACAACCTTGAAGAACTTGGGAACGATATAGCTCAATGATAAGCTCATAAGAAAAATCTTAAGGTCACTACCAAAGGAATGGAGACCCAAAGTGACAGCTCTAAAAACTACAAAGGATCTAGACACTATTTCACTTGATTGGCTAAGAGGAAACCGGATTATCTATGAGACAGAGCTTAGATGAGATGAAGGATCCTCTTACAGAAGAGGAATGACTCTGAAAGCTACCGATGAATCAAGTCCTTCTAATGGTGATGAAAGCGACACTGAGTTGCAGATATATGGAGATGATGAATTCAATTTTATAGTCAGAAAATATGCACGTTTTTATAAAAAAGAAGTTGATAAAGAAAAAAAGAAGGAAATAAGAAAATTGGAAACAATAGATTCTTTTCAAAAGGCAACAACAATGGCAGCAATACACAAAATACTTAAATTATATGTTATCACTGTAAGAAGCCTAGACACATCATACCAGAATGTCCCCTTCCTCTTCAAAAGGACAAAATTGAAAATAGAAGACCTAGAAAGCAAGCTATTACTATAGCTTGGTCCGATGAAGATTTTGAAAATTTTAATGAAGAAGAATTTGAATAAGTAAGCAATTTTTGTCTTATGGTTGATTTAGAAGAAGATGAGGTCTATTGTTCTGACTCTAATATTGAATTTGATGAATTACGATATGCATATCATAAACTATATGCCCATTATAAGAAGTTAACTGTGTAATATTTCAAAGAGATTGAGAAGTCTAAAAGCAACGATACATCATTGAAAACTAAAATTAAATAATCAGAATAAGTGAATAAGAACCGATTGTCTAAAAACATATCTCTGGAAAATGATTATAAGAAAAAAGTACCTAAAAAAAATTTTTGGAAGAAAAATGACTCGTTTAGAAAATACATTGCTTGATAATGATTCTGAAAGTGTAAAACAATTAGAAGAAAAGGTTGTTGAACTGGAACTTGAAAAAGAAAATTATGCTAGGAAAATCATATCTTTAGAAAAGGATCCCACTAATTTTATTGATGAAAAGAATAATCATAATGCATTACTTGGTAATGGTAAAGGTGACTTTGATAAGGCAAGAGTAGGGTAAGATGAAAATAATAATATTAAGTTGTACAAGAACTTCTTTCTTAATACCAGTAGTAGCCTTAATCAAAAGAGCAAAAACCTGTTATACGCCAAAAATATTGGTAACTCTAATTCATCTATTTTATGTTTTTACTGTGGCAAACATAGACATGTTATTCACTCTTGTAACATTTGTAGAATGAAGAAATTACCTTAAGTATATGTTTAGAGACCAAAAGGTAAGACTACTAACCTGAAAGGACCCAGAAAAGTTTGGGTACCTAAATTGAGATAATACATTCTGTAGATATGCTTCAGAACAATGACAAGAGAAAATTAATGGATAGTTGACAGCAGTAGCTCAAAATACATGACAGGTGAAATATCTCACTTCAACTATATTGAAAGCAAACATGGAGATAATTTTATCTTTGCAGACAAAAATAAAGCAAAAATCAGTGGAAATGGTAAATTGACACTTCAAACTCTACTTCCGTTGACGATGTTCTGTATATTGATGGTTTTAAATGTAACCTATTGAGTGTAAGTTAGTTATGTGATAAGGGATATAGAGTCACATTCTATACACCTCATTACAAAATAATTGATAATAATAATGACAACATTGTAATTGTTGGTCTTAGAAATTAGAATATATATTATGCTGAACTGGAAAACATGTCTTCTCAAAAAGTTGAATGTTTTATTTCTCTAAACAAGGACTCATTGATCTAGCATAGAAGATTTGGACATGTTAGCATGATCATTTTATCAAAATTTTCCAAGAATGAATTAGTAAGAGGTCTACCAAATTTAAATTTTGATAATAATCAGGTTTGTGAAGCATGTTTAAAAGGAAAACAAATCAAAAGTAGCTTTCCACCCAAGAATGTTGTATCTACCAACCAACCACTTGAGCTTATACATATGGATTTATTTGGTCCTACTAGAACTTAAAGTTTTGGTGGTAAACATTATAGTTTTGTTATAATAGATGATTATTCTAAATTTTCATAAGTTTATTTCCTAGAAAATAAGGATGATGTTTTTAAAGTCCATAAGAATTTTTACAGAAAAATTTAGATTGAAAAAGGGCACTATATTACTTCAATTTGGAGTGATCATGTAGGATAATTTGATAACAAAAAATTTGAAGATTTTTGTGATGATAATGGTATTACTCATAATTTCTCATGTCCAAAGACTCCTCAACAAAATGGAGTTTTTAAGAGAAAGAACGGGACTTTTGCCAATATAGCGAGGACCATGCTGTGTGAACATGATCTACCTCATGGCTACTAGGCAAAAGTCGTGTCTACGGGCTGTAAGATCTATTCTCAAAAGGACTCTATATAAGAATGTGGAAAGGAAGAAAGCCAAATGTTGCCTATTTTCGAGCTTTTGGTTGTAAGTGTTTTATGTTGAATAATGATAAGGACAACCTTGGAAAATTTGATGCAAGGTCTAATGAAGTTATATTTCTGGGATATAGCACTATTAGCAAAGGATTTAGAGTACAACAAAAGAACTAAGAGGATAGAAGAATCAATACATGTAGTATTTGATGAATCACTACCCTTAACAACAACTGTTGAATCAGATGATGAAGAGCATCCTTTGGTTCATAAAGATACAACACAAACTCAAACTACACCTATAATGCCTTTAGATTCACAAGTTCAAGAAGGTCCTTTTGAAGCTAGGACAAAGAAGGCTCATGCTTCAAGTACACCTCAACAGGAACCTATTCATTAAAGGACACTAGATATTCATAGCAAAAAGATACTAAGAGAATGGACAGGTCTTAATACACTTCAGTATATTCTAGAAGATCTTTCAAAAGGTTTAAGAACTAGACCATCCTTCAAAAATGATTATGCTACCTTTGTTTTATAACTAGATCCAAAGACGGTTGAAGAGACACTTGTCGTTGAAAGCTGGAATTTAGCTATGAAAATTGAACTAAACTAGTTTGACAAAAACAAAATTTGGAATCTGGTTCTTTATCTACAAAACAAATCATTCATTAGAATTTATTGGGTATTTTGAAACAAACTTCACAAAAATGGTAAGGTAGTAAAAAATAAAGCTAGATTTGTAACTGAAGACTACAATCAACAAGAAAGTATTGATTTTGAGGACAGTTATGCACTTGTTGTCAGATTAGAATATATCAAAATTTTACTCATTTTTTCATGTTATAGAAACTTTAAATTATTCCAAATGGATGTTAAAAATACTTTCGTAAATGATTATATTAATGAAGAAGTGTTTGTTAATCAACTTGTAGGATTTGAGAATGCAGACCATCCAGATTATGTGATGAAATTAACAAAAGCTTTATATGGTCTAAAGTAGGCTCCTGAAGCTTGGTATGAAAGGTTAAGTAACTTCCTACTTGAGAATAACTTTTAAAGAGGAAAGGTAGATAAAAACTTATTTATTAAGAAAAAGGAAAATGATTTACTTATGGTTCAAATATATGTTGATGATATAATATTTGGCGCTACTAACCCATCTTTCTGTGAAGAATTCTCAGCGTTAATATAGGGGGAGTTTGAAATGAGTATGATGGGAGAATTATCTTTTTTCCTCGGTTGTAAATTAAGCAAACAAAAAAAAAGGAATCTTGATTAGTCAAGACAAGTACACAAAGGAACTTATCAAGAAATATCATTTTTAAAATGTCAAACCGATGGGAACTCCAATGTATATTGGAACTAGGCTTGATAAGGATGAAGATGGAAAAGTTATTGATGAGATAAAATATAGAGGAATTGTTGGTTTACTCTTGTATCTTATAAGTTCAACACCAGATATTATGCTTAGTGTGTGTCTTTGTGCTTGTTGTCAGTCAAATCCTAAAGAAGGCCACCTTTAAGCAGTCAAGAGGATCTTCTGTTATCTACTTGGAACTATGAATTCATATTATGGTATCAAAAAATAGATTCATATAACATTGTTGGCTATTGTGATGTAGTTTATGCAGGTGATAAGATTGATAGGAAAAGTACAAGTAGCTACTATCAATTCTTTGGTGGATGTTTAGTTTCTTAGTCTTGCAAGAAATAAAATTGCATAGCACTCTCAACAACTAAAGCTAAATATATAGTCGTTGCTAGCTATTATGCTTAGATTTTATGGTTGAAACATCAACTTGAGGATTTTTATTTAAACTTTAGTTATATTCCTATATTATGTAACAGCACAAGTGCAATTAATTTGTCTAAAAATCTTGTGCATCATTATAAAACTAAGCATATATAAGTTAAACATCATTTTCTTAGAAATCATGTCTTAGAAGGAACTATTGAGTTAGTACGTGTTAATACTAAAAATCAAGTAGCCGTCATATTCACTAAACCACTCTCAAAAGCTAAATTTTTTTAAGAGCTTAGTATGTACAGATTATCAGACATCTAACTCTGTTCGAAGATTTTATGCTACTTTTGCAGATATCAGAAGGTTGCTTCGAATGTCTTTAATTAGAAGGTTCCTTCGAATGTGCCTACTTAGAAGGATCCTATCAATTTAAAGGGTAAGAGTAACTTTATTAAGAGATCACAATAACTAAAATGATGTCATTTCAATTTTTAAAATCATATGTTCAGTATTATCAAACTGATAAAAGATACAGAAACAATCATACCCCTAGCAACGTGTGTGTTCTTTCATCGTCACATGAAACCCACTCTTATAATGCATTCAGTGTACCTTGAAACGGTTCCTTCCTACTTCCCATCTTTGTCGTCCTTTGAAGGTCATTCTAGCTCACTACAATCAAACTCCTTCTTGATCAAATCTCTTCACTAAGTACCAGCATCCTTTGTTTTTTAAAATGGCACGAATAGATTCTAAGTTACAAAAGAAATCTTTGACACCCACTACTAGCCATAGCAAAACCCTACACCGTGAATGGGCCTCTGAAGCTTTTGTTTCTGAACCTTCAAAGTCACCTACACTAGAAACACTATAAACCTATTTTGAACCCATCATTACCTCTTCTACAAAAAGCCCCAATTTTAAGAAAAATCCATAAAGAAACCCTTATATACATATGGAAGGAAAAAGACAAATATTCTTTCTTCATTGGCTGTGGAAGAATCAACTTTAGATTCATTCACAAAACACCATGAATCAAAGACCAAAGGGCGATATCATTCTAATTCTGGCGAAGGAAGTCCTGATGACACAAACCTTAACTCATAAGAAGAAGAAAGAGAAGAAGAATAAGAAAGAGAAGATGAAGAAGAAAAAGAAAAAGAAAGAGAAAGAGAATCTTCTAGTGAAAAAGAACATATTCTTATAAGGAGAGTCTCTAATAAGGGGAAGCTGTCAAGAAAGGTAAGATTCCTCTCTCCTTCTCCTGTCTCAAGACCCTTATCTATGTTGTTTACACCTTCACATTCACTATCACCACCACCGAAGCACATGCCTATTCCCTCTGTTGAAATCTTTGTACCTTAACGATCCTCTACTCCTCGACCTAATCCAACAGGTCTAAATGTATCTGAAGAATGTTGGATCATCATGGATGATGATTCTGATAAAGCTGATTCACTTGGCCAGAAGACCATAAAGAGGAATTTTATCAATAATGCAGGTTGAGAAAATGCTTATGGTTGAGAAACAAAAGAGCCCTGAAGAAAAACTGAGGAAAGAAGAGCTGTCGTTGAAAAGAAAGAAAGAAGAAATAAGACAGGGCAAGGCACCTATTTCTGAAGCCTTCGAAGAGGATCTTATTATAAGGAAGGAAACTCTTTTAAAGCTATTCCCATGGCTAAATGGCCATAGAAAAGGAACACCCAGGTACAAAAGAAAAGAGAGCTTTCAACACCTATCAAAATGTTTCAATATATGGAAGCTGAAGCATGATACAAAATATGCTACAAAAAGAGAAAGGCAACTGGGCACATTTTTCCTCGTCTCCTATTTGATGATATTGGTATTCTTATTTTTCCTTATTTCTTGTCTGTTGGCTGGCATTATTTCTTAAATTTGCACGAGACTATATATAATGAGCTGTTAAGATCATTTTATACGTATATAAGAAAAAAAATTATCGATGGTAAGTTTACAATTGTCTCCTACGTGCGAGAATGTGAGATCTTGTTAACCAAATAAATATTAGGGAATTTGCTAGACATATCCTTAGTTGGACGCACTGACTTTCCATGTCATAAGTGGGATGTGGCTAATCTGGATTTGGCATAAGTTGTTCAATCCATCTATCTTAATGTTGAAAATACCTAAGATGGTAGAACCTAGTGCAAATAGTTGGATCTTCTTTAAAGATGCCTTGCTTCGATTTTTGCCACTTCAATTTTCCCACAAAGTAGCTCAGTAAAACGATACAATCTACTGGACACATATGTTGTCTATAATTTGTTAAAAGGTAATCGGATGAACCTCCCCTCAATGATTATATGGTTTATGTTTGATAAGGGCAATCACAAGAATAGTACAGGATGTTTGCCTTATAGGATGCTACTGACCAAGATATTTGTGTATTATGTTATGCCTTTTGATAAGTATCATTCATCAATTCCATTTCAACTTGGGTATAGCTGAAAGACAACGTGTGGGTGGAGAAAAAGACTAAAAGGGTAACAGATGTCTTAGGTCTTCCTCTAAAAAAATCTCCTATCACTCCTCACGATGTAAACAATATGGTCCTTCACCAATAGCTGAAAGAATTCCGACTCAATCAAGATCAAATGAGTGGCCAGATCAACAGAATGCAAAATCAAGTTGACGATATGCAACTTCTACTAAGAACACTTATTAAGTTTCTTAAAGAATATTTTTGATAAAACATACTCTTCTTTAAGCTTTTTGTTAATGATTTTTTGATGTTATGACTATTTTTTTTTTGTTTATACATGTTCGTGATTTTACACTTGCATATTTGTGCTATTCTAAATCTTCTTACTTTATGGTTATTATTCTTGATTGTTTAGTTTCTTTCCCTTCTTTTTGATAATGAAAAAGGGGGAGTAGGAGATACATTTTATACTTTTGCTTTGATAATTTTGAAATGTTGAGTCTGTTGATGAATTTGTTGATTAGTTGATCTATGCTTATTGAAATGTTGAAATGATATATTTTGCTAAGTGTTGAAATGCTCTTATGTTTTGAAATCGATTATATACTTTGTTTGTAATAGATACTTGATATTCATATGTTTGCATCTAAGTTATCTTTCAACAAACGATAGGCTCCTTACTTGGAGGTAGTAAGAAAAGCTCCTTCTAATCATGACTATGAGTAAGGGAATATAAAGGTTTTTTAAAATCTTTTTCAGTTATTTGAATTTTTGAAAATATATCTGTTATTGTTTGTCTTCATCAAAAAGAGGGAAATTGTTAGCCTAAGATTTTTAAAGTAATGATCTTGATGATAACAATCAATAATATTTAGTTAGGTTTCAAAATTCAAATTTATTGGATTATCTTATTTATCTTGAAAGATAAAGATATATAACTTAGTTATCTCTTTAAAAAAAGAAATTTTTTCCTATTTTATAGTGATCAATCTAATAAACTCATTCTGATAATAAAAAACGGTTATGACAAATATGGAATGGATAAGCTCCTATCATTTTTGTATGGACAAAAGATCCCTCTATTCCACCAATTCGATAATCAACCTTGAAGACACAGTCAAAGGATTATTCAAACAACCAGATATTTGAAGATTCTATCAAAGATAGTGAGAAAGATGTTTTAACATAATCAAAGTCGATTTAATCAGTTAGTTGATGATAAAGTTGAAGCAACGGCTAGTTAAAAGGAATTTCTATGTAAAGGAGAGCTACTACATTCAATTACACACATCAGATTTCATAAATTCATCATTAGCATCATTACTTGTTCTAAAAAAACTACACATATACTCTTTGAGCTTTAGAAAGTGAAAACATTCTATTGAGAAAGAGATCAATATTCATTGAAGCTAATATTGAGCAAATCCTATTTCATTTGTTGAGAGTTTCTAGAGGCTTGTTAAATACTAATAATGTGAAAGGTTGAAGAATCTTGAAAAATATGTACTTGTGATCTTGGGGAGGCTCGTCAAATCACTACTTGGAGATTTATTAGTGAAATATTCAATTTGGACACTTGGAGAGTAGACATAGGTTTTGTTGTAAGCCAAACCGGTATGAATTGACTTTGTTGTTCTTTCTCTTTCCTTAATTTTTAAATTTTCGTATTTTAATTACTGTTGCTTTCAATTTGTAAGAGGCCCTTTTCATTTAAAATTTTAGCAGGCTCCTATCGTTTTAAATCTTAACAAGCTCTTTTCGTCTTAGATTTTAACGGGCTCCTATTGTTTATACAAATTGATAGTAACTTGCAAAATATCTTCAGTCACATGCAATTCACCTTCCTCTTACGTGTGTTTACTTTATCAATTAACAATCCTATTAGTGATCAAATAATCATACCAAGTAATAAGCTTGTAGCTCTCAACTTTGCTACAATTGTGAAACATGCTTCTATAACTAGTTTTAGGTAATTTATGTTACCATTGACAAAAAATTGTATAGATTAAATTGAATTAAACTCACCAAATAGTTTAAACACCATTAAAACTACCTATAATAATTTTTATCACTTTAACAAGTCCTTATAATTAAATCATAAAAATATTAAACAATAATTGAAAAAAATGTCATTAGTTGAAAAATCATAATATAATGGCTCCATTCCTGATTACATTTCAAAATCGATATTTTAATTCTTAATATAGAAAATGGGTCATAATTAAAATTAATACCAAGTAAGCAACTCTAAGACATATGATTATACATTTTCTCATACTAAATTGATTTTAGGACTAGGTTGATTTTAAGAATTTTCTATTTTAAGTCTTTTTAAAATATTTTGTTATTTTAATTATTTTTAAGAAGAAAAATTATTTTAAATTTTTCATAAATTGTTATTATTATTTTATTTTTAAGTAATTAATAATGTTAAGTAAGTCTAGGTTATTTAAGTGTGATACTACATAGGTTAGATTAACGATTTGGTAATAAAAATTGATAGAACTCTAAATCTATTAAGGTTTAAAATCATGTTAATAATATTTCACTAACATTAAAATATACATAGTTTTATAATAACAATAAACACCTAATTAAATATTTATAAAATATTGAATGCAAATCGCACCTTGAGACTAAATTTATTTGTATAGTTTAATTTTGAACTACACAAATATTAACAAGGAAGAAGGAAGGAAGAAAGAAAAGAGAATATATATATACCATGGGTAATGCATTGTTTATTTCTAACTTGTGTGTTATTTAAAGATTAAGTTGAAAAAAGAACACATTTTCCATAAAGAACAACTTGGTGCGGGACATTTTATCTTTTGCTAACTAGTTTTCAAATCCATATTTGATTTAGAAAGGAGGATCAATGATTAAAAAAACTAAATCGGTCTCGCCGGTTCAACCACAATAACATTGAATCAGCCAACTTTTCAATTCATTTTACCTTAATAACCCTCATCATTAAAAATCAATTAGCTTATTAATTAATCGGTCATTTTTCATATTGGACCCCAATCTTTAAGTGAATTTTAGAAATATAAAATGTATGAAATAAGTAAGTTTGTATATAAAGTTTGTAATAGATGTGCTTATGTTTCAAGAAAATTGATGAGAAAAAGAATTGATAGATTATGATGACTTTGAGATTTAAATAGATTTGTATGGTTTATAAAAGTTAAAGTGAATGAGTTTATTGAAAATTAAGCTTAAAATCAAGAAATAAAGAGAAAAAGTGTGAAAATTTGAAGAATTAAGAAAGTTGACTTT